>JASAMY010002710.1:0-63121 GCA_030248085.1 Paralinhomoeus sp. GSCO2_6 | reverse complement strand
AAGTACTGTAGAATTCAGTTTGAACATAAATTAATCGTGCCATATGCAAATATTGAAACAAGATTATTGGTATTGTTGTACTATATGCAAATATCTCCAAGATACGGTGCTACAGAATCATTGCCAGCAGTTCATTATATACACTTTGCTGTGAATTTCATTATTCCATTTTACTACACGTACCGTCGGGTGACTCATTGGATGCACACGTGTTCGATTATTGGAAACTCACACATTAGCGTCCATCGCAACGCCGCGTTTTCATTTCAAATGTGCGTGTGTGACAGCAATGCTTTGGCACTAGGCGTTGTTCTGTTTCCCCACAGCAGAGAAAGCTAACGCCACAAATGCACATATAGCATGCGACCTCGATATTATGCGCAGGCGCAGCCCTCCGATCGTAGAGTTGTGTCGAGCGAGTGACCGCCGAGTACATTGTGTCTTGTGAATGGGTCCACCCCTCCTTCTGTCCTATTTGAATTTAGGTGCCTTGGCACAGGTGAGTGAGTCGCGCGACGCCCCCCCCCCTCCCTCCACCGTGACGACCACCAGCGTCCTCACAACGCAATCCTCTCATGAGGAGGCCGCCCGCAAACAATCCCCCCTCCCCTCCTCACCCACCCTCCCGCGGCGTCAGTGTGTGTACACGTGCGTCCATCTTGTGCCGAGTATGTATTTATTTTCTTCTTCCGTCCACGCGGCGGTTGCAAAGTCGCCTTTAGAGGTCGCGCGAGCGTACCACCCACCTATGTACTGTGCGCGGTGCAGCGAAAGAATGACCGTGCGTGTCTAGTGGTAGTATTGTTTTTTGGTATAATGCAAATTTTTGTAATGTATGCAAATTTTCGTTTTGCATGGCGCGCAGTTTGAATTCAAAATATGCGCATTGGCGCTGAATTCTAGTACATCTCGAGCAACAGAGGCAAGAAAGGTTTCCTGTTGCATATGCTAGCTATAGTTGTCCCTGGAACGAGCACGCCCCCTAACTAGTATTGTGAACGGGATAGCACGCGTATGATTTAAGAGCGTGCGCGCGTGCGTGCGTGCGTTTGTGTGTGCATTGGCCGAACCGCTTTGTCGCGCGGTGATAGCAGCAGGCTCGCGGCTGTGCCCAATGGTGACGAGGCCCAATGCATCGCGGCGTCGGGTCGACGGCGTCATATCTCCGCGAGAGCAGACAATGGCGAGCGCGCAAGCCGGTCGACACCGACACAGTGGAACTACTGAAAAAGGTGAAACCAAATTACCCTACCCAACTGGTGAATAAATAAATGGCGGCGCTAGCCTCTTCTGCTTCTGGCAGGGGGTGAGGGTGTGGATCCGCGACGACGCCGAAGTATGGGTCGGTGCCACGCTGCTCGAGGACGCTTCCGCGGACAATTTGAGAGCTTTGCCTCTCGAATTGGAGAGTGGAGACGTAGTGAATTTTGAAAAAAAGTTTGCTTTCCGAAATTAAATGCGCGGATTGAGATTTTGAAATGGAACTCGTCCAGCTTGAGAACCTGTCCCCAGCTCAGGAATCCGGACATTCTACTGGGCAAAGACGACCTCACGGCGCTCAGCTATCTCAACGAGCCTTCGGGTTCCTTCTTTGTTTTACATTTTTTGCTACATAGTTTGCTAAGATTGATTCGTTTAGTGTTGCACCAAGTCAAGTACCGCTTTCTGGAGCGCCAGCTCGTCTACACCTACTGCGGCATCGTCCTGGTGGCCGTCAACCCGTACCAGCAGTGCTCGCATCTCTACAGTCAGGAAATGATACAGGTGCCTGTGTGTGTGTGGTGTGTGTGCGTGCGTGCGTGCGTGCGTGCGTGCGTGCGTGCGTGCGTGCGTGTGCGTGCGTGAGTGTGGTGCGTGCGTGCCGGTTCGTGCGTGCATGCGTGCCTGAGCGTGCGTGCGTGCCGGTGCATGCGTGCGTGCGCACTGTCGACACACGGTGACACGGATCGTGCAACCCTCTTCACTGTTTTCCAGGTGTACAAGGGCGTGGGCAAGCAGGTCCGCCAGCTCGACCCGCACGTCTTCGCCGTGGCCGAGGAGGCCTACTTCGACATGGCCGAATACGGTGCTGTCGTCTTGCCGACTCCATATTTCGGTGTCATTTTGTTTTCCAGGCAAGAGCCAGTCGGTAATCGTGTCTGGGGAGAGTGGCGCAGGCAAGACCGTCTCCGCCAAGTTTGTCATGCGCTACCTGGCGTCCGTCGCTGCCGGACGGTCAGTGGAGCAACCGCTCGGCACAGCCGCCTCCCCCACCCCTACAGGAGGGGTCGAGTCAAGGGTGCTCTCGTCCAATGCACTCATGGAGGTGACGCGCACGCGTTTTTACGCTTTTGCTGACAGTGAGATTGGTTGATGACCTTGGTGTGATGATGGAATGCACCGCACCGGCACGCACTCACGCACGCACGCTCGGCATTCGTTCCAGGCTCTGGGCAACGCGAAGACGATTCGAAACGACAATTCTTCGAGATTCGGCAAGTTCATCCAGATCGACTTCACCGACAGGTTCGCCATTTGCGGAGCGCAGCTCAAGACTTACCTGCTGGAGAAGTCGCGAGTGGTGTTTCAAGTGCGCGATCTCTCTGCTACGACGAAACCATAATTCGACTGCTCGTTTGATTGTAGGCTGACAACGAGCGCAATTATCACATCTTCTATCAGATCTGCTCCGCCAGACAAAAGTCGGACTTGCTGCGCGACCTCCCACTTGGTAGGTGACTTTTCTTTCGTTACGGTAGGTAGCCATATAACTAAATTTGACAATTTTCGTTTTTACAGGTGATTGGACTCAGTTCTACTATACGAATCAGGGGGCTGCGACGGATATATTGACGGACGCGGAGGACTTCGAGCAGATGACTCGCTCCTTGGACTTGCTGGGATTCTCAGTCGACCTTCAGAAGGAGATATTTCGCTGTCTGACCGCCGTCTTGCATTTGGGTAACGTCCGGTTCGATGACGCTGAAGAAGGATCTCTGGCAAGCGACTAGTCACCTCATCTGTTCCCCCCATTCCTCTAACATGGCCTGTCGAGTGGGGGTTTTCTTTGGGGGGGGGGGCTGGGGGATGGCGTCCGGAGCCACAAGTGAGCTGCTGGGTCTAGATTTGAAAAGTTACGAGATAAATTGGTGCTTGTTTGTAGCAATATACACTGTAAGCGGGGGAGTGGGCGTGGTCGCGGGGGTTTTGATTTTCGGCCGGGAGGAACCATTCCCATCACATAGGTGACGACTATCTCCCCCTTCTCCCTCCCGTGGGCCGAAGGCGCTATTGCTACTGCAAAAACGACTTGTTGTCTGCAGCAGACGGCGTCGCCGGCGCTGGATCGGCTGTGCTCTCAACCGCTGTTGAACATAAACTCAAACGAGCTGCTGCTCTGGCTCAGCCACCGCGAGATCAGGGCCGCCGGAGAGACGCTCCGCAAACCGCTCACCGCCGAAGAGGTACGGTCGAGAACCTGGAACATACCGTATTTCTTCTAATAGACCGCTGCCGGTCTACTTGTTCGATTGGTTCACAGACTGCCGGTTAATTGGGGGGAAATACGGTGAACGGTTTCGCATGAAATAGCATGCGGTCGAACCACACGGCGCTATTTTGGTGCTTCTTGGTCGTGAGAGAAAGGATAATGGAGGCAAAACACTGACAAAATTTGAACATTTGGGGAGCGGTGGTGACTAGTTTGCTGGCTGGGTTGGTTGGTTACAGCGTTTTGTTACGTGTACGCCATGTGAAAGTTGGCCGATTGCGCGCACTCCAATGCGGCACCTCTGCTTAGGCGGTCGCTTCGCGGGACGCGTTGGCCAAGCGACTGTACGCGGCGCTTTTTGAATTCGTCGTCGGCCGCATCAACGACGCGTTGAACCCGCGCCATCTGCTAGCGCCAACCGTGAACTCCTCTAGTCCTCTAGTGCCCAAAATCTCCGTGGAGCAGGCGAATGTTTCGACAGACAGATTTATTGGCATCTTGGATATATACGGGTTGGTGATGCCGTTTCTTTGTATTCGCTTCTTAAAACGGTTACTTTCAATTTGACCAGTTTTTTTTTGTTTGTCTGATTAGTGATTCCGATGTTTCCATTCAGATTCGAAACGTTCGCCGTCAACAGTTTCGAGCAGTTTTGTATCAACTACGCCAATGAGAAGCTTCAGCAGCAGTTCAATATGGTGGCTCATTTTTTTCATAATTTTTTTGTTCTTCTGAGAACTTTTTTGAAATTTGTAGCACGTTTTCAAACTGGAGCAGCAGGAATACGAACGCGAGGACATCAGCTGGGTGCGCGTCACCTTTTATGACAACCAGCCCTGCATCGACCTCATAGAAGGCAAGCTCGGCCTCATAGACCTGCTGGACGAGCAGTGCAAGGTACATGTTGGCGTGCGTGCGTGCGTGCCGTTGCGTACGTACGTGCGTGCGTACGTGCCGTTGCGTGCGTGCTGCTGCGTGCGTGCGTGCGTGCTGCTGCGTGCGTGCGTGCGTGCTTGCTCGCTTGTACGCAAGGCGCTGCACCTTAGGTGGGCAGCGGCACGGACGCGGACTGGCTGATGAGCGTCCAGAAGTGCAACGAGCGCAGCGCCCACCTGACGGCGCCCAAGATTCCCAACGGCACGTTCACCGTTGTCCATTTCGCCTCGGACGTCGCCTACACGGTAGAGGGATTCGTCGACAAGAACAGGGACACGTCCAGTCAGAAACTGCTCGACCTTCTGGAACGCAATGCAGGCGTGAGCTACTGTAGTACTTGAATTAGGAGAGGAGAAAACAGTAGCGCGCTCTAGTTCCCATTCATGGGCAAGATTCTCAACTCGGATGAGTGCAGCGATGCGCCCACTGGGACGCTGAAGCGAAAGGGGCAAGCGATGACAAACGGTCAGCTGCAGGGGCAGTCCAAGAAGACAGTGTCGAATCAGGTGCCTTGCCCTCTTCTCCAAACTATTGTGACGTATGTGATGTCCAGACTGGAGAAATTTGCACCGAAATTGCGTAAAAATAGGCACTGTGGTCAAAATGTGACTTAAATAGCGTTATTTCGGTGTTTTTTTTTGTAAAAAGACGGAACATGACGCAAAACACCCTCGTTTCTCTTTCTAGACAGGTTGAAAACACTGAAAAAAATGCTGAGGGGGGCAGGGGGGGGGGTGCTGGGGCCAGTTACAGCTACGCTCTGTGTTGTTCGATTGCGGGAATGGAAACTTGCGCACTATGGTTCCGTTCCAGTTCCGGCAGTCTCTCAAGGAGCTGATGGCCATCCTCTCTGGCGCCAGACCGCACTACGTGCGCTGCATCAAGCCCAACGACGAGAAGCTCGCGTTCTGCTTCCAGCCCAAGCGCGCCATACAGCAGCTCAGGGCGTGCGGCGTCCTAGAGACGGTGCGCATCTCCGCCATGGGCTACCCCTCGAGGTGCAGGATGGCGGTTGCCACGCACACCAGCACGCGCGCAGGCACGCACGCACGCACGCACGCACGCACGCGCACAGGCACGCACACGCACAGGCACGCGATCACACAGGCACGCACGCATATGTTTGAAATGTTCGTTAGGTGGTCCTACGAAGAGTTCGCTCGGCGCTACCGCGTCCTGGACACGTCCTCGCCTCTGTTGTGGAAGGCGAAGTCAAAAGAGTTCGCGAAAGTCGTTTGCGGAAGGTGTCTGGCCGACACGGACAAGTTTGCGCTGGGCCGAACGAAGGTGTTCTTCCGAACGGGTCAGGTCGCCCTGTTGGAGAGACTGCGCTCTCAGCGACTGGGACACGCGGCGCTGACCATACAGAGATACTGGAAAGGTGGGTGTGGATGAGGTTGACGTCAGCCATTCCGTAACCGCCAATGACCATATTGGGTCAGGCCGAGTTTGGGAGAAGGGGCTCTTCGGAGGTGGTGGGGGGAGGGGATTGGTACAAAAGTTTTATGGTAGAAAAGCTCACCTTTACTATTTTAGACAGGTTGAAAAATTCTGGGTTGGAAGGAGGGTTGGTTCCGACAAGAATGGTGGGCACGCATGGGCACACGCGTCACCCTCTCCGTGCCTTGCAGGCTACCGCGCCCGCGGATGGTACACGCGTCTGCGCTCCGCTGTGCTGGTGGCGCAGGCGGCTTGTCGGGCGTTTCTCGCCTACCGCCGCCTCATGTACCTCCGTATGGATCGCGCCGTCACGACGCTGCAGCGCACGCTTTGCGGCTGGTTGCAGAGGAGGCGGTTCCAGCGCGCCAGGGCACTGGCTGTGGCGCTGCAGTGCGCAGTCAGGGCCGAGAGAGCCAGAGAGCGGTTCAGGAAGGTGGGTGTCGTTGAGACTAGCGATTGGAAAATGTTCACAAAAACGTGAATGCATGCTGACGCTCAGATGAGATTCGAGCGCTGCGTACTGGCGCTGCAAGCTCGCGCGCGCGGCTACTTGGCCAGGCGCGAGACACTGAAGTACCGACGCAGCGTCGTCAAGGTGCAGTGCCAAGTGCGGAAGTGGCTGGCCAGACGAAGACTGAGAGAGCTCAAGGTGATCCGATTCTTTCGCAGAATTAAAAAAGGCATTACTGCCATCTGATTGCAGTTGGAAGCGCGCTCCGTGAGTCACCTGCAGCACCTGAACCAGGGTCTAGAGAGCAAGATCTTCGAGCTGCAGCGGAAACTTGACGACGCGGTGATTCTTTGGTTTTCAAATTCGCGCACTGGCTCTACTCCTGTTCGTGTTTGTGTGCTCAGACGAGCGCGCGCCAAGCGCTGCAGCAGAAGAGCGCCCACCAGGAGGCGCTGGAGGCTCAGCTTCGCGAGTTGGGCGCGCTGCCCCACCGGCTGGCGGAGTCGGAGTCGGAAGCGCAACGACTACGACGCAGGGTTGATTCCCTCCAAGAAGAATGCCAAGAGTGGGAGTGCGCAAGCTTCGTGGAACGCGAGAAGGCGCAGCTGCTCGAAACGCAGGCCCAACAGGCGCGATCTTGAAGGTGCGAATTGGGAAGAACGAATTTCAAAATTTCAGAAACTGGACGAACTGCAGTCGACGGTCGAATCGCTAACGGACCGATTGGAGGCCGCGGAGGACGCGAAGGAGGCGGCGTTGGTGGACGTGGAGAATTTGAGGAACGACTTGGCGCAGAGTGGGCTTGCATTCGACCTTGAACGATTCCATCCGCGTTCCACACCGAAATAACTCGTTTCAGTTCAAACTCGCTCGGCCGATCTGGAGGGCCAGGTGCAAGCGCTGGAAAAGGAGCGCGCCGACCTGTTGGAGAACGACAGTTTCCTGGAGGCTCTGTCGAGAACGTCGAGCGTCCGCTTTCGACGCGGCCTCGCGCCCCTCCTGTCGACGCCCAACTCTGCGGCCGCCGTCGTCGCCAATGGCGACAATGCGACGGTCTCGCTGACGCTGAGACTGCAGCAAGAGCTGGAGCGGCTCAGGGCCGACAAGGTGGCCCAGGGCTGTTCGATTCAGCGCTGCGTCCGTGTGAGGATCGTTGGTCGGTCGATTGCAGCACCGTCTGAGTCTGGACCTGTCGAAGTTCCGTCTCATGTCCGAGGTGTCGGAGCGTCTGTCGGCGCTGGGCTCGACGTCTTCGGTGGCTCAGTTCGAGCACCTCAAGTGTCAGGAGCTGGAGATGAAGAACCTCAAGCTGCAGCAGGACCTGGAACTGGCCGCGATCAAGTCGTCGAGCAAGCTCAGCTTTCGCAAGAACAGCTCTCAGGTCGACGTCGAGACGCTGCTCAGGAATTCCCTGGGTTCGTCCCCCTGGACCTTTCTCCGTGGTTGCTTCATGCCATTGGCGTCAATGCTTTTTAGAAGAAAAGGAAAGACGCGTGGAGGAGAACTTGGAGCTGCGAGCGCTGCTCAGCGCCCACATGCAGCGGTCGTCGTCAGCCGACGAAGACGACGGCTCGTTGACGGAGGCGGACGCGGCAGAGGCGCGCGTCGACCGCCTGCTGCTCATGGAGAGGCAGATTCGCGAGCTCAAGGCCATCATACGGTGCGCAGCGCTTGCATGTTGTTGTTGTTGTTGTTGGATTAGGGTAACGCTAGGAGACCGTCGATGGCATATACAGCTAGCTTGCTCATCTCCATGACGCCTTTCTCCAGAGGCACGCAATTGTAGCCACGAGGGCCGCCATAGACATTCGGAAGAACGCCTTTCAGCAATCGAGGGCGGCAACAGCATGAGAATAATTCATTGACAAGGAGTGGATCCATCAGGAATCGAACCCAGAACCGTGCGCGCAAGAGGCCGATTCTCTTTCACTACGCCATGCGCTGCCCGGAGCTTGTGTACGTGTACCCGTCACTGATTGAGGCGGGTGATTGCTGGCGCCGTTGCAGCAGTCTCACGCATCAGCTGGCCGAGCGGGACGTGGAGCTGGCCGAGACGGCGACGGACCAGCTGCCGATGGCCAATCTCTCGGCAGACCTCTCCTCCTCAGTCGGCGAGTCGCCACAGGTGCCGCCAAACAAACAGAGCGACGCAGACAGCACAGCACAGCGCAGCGTGACGACGACGACGCAGCCTTGACGCCTGGCGGCTGGGGGCAGGGGGTGCGGCGGCGGGCAATCGAGTTGACCCATATGTCGTCAAACCGTCCGACGACGACGGCGGCGACGACACGCGCAATTCCAAATGCGTCGGTCGTCTTTTCGGCCCGTCGACTCTAGTAGTCGCAGTGCGTGCACTGCTGGTGGTTGACGCCCCTGCACAGGTGCTGCCTTGTGGGGCACTGTGGAGTGTGGAGGGTGGTACAGCCCGTATGCAATGGGTCGAAAGTCCCAATTAATGGTCCTTCCTTCCGCTGTCAACAGTATTGACCGGTCGGTGCGGTTGCGCTCTGTTGCTCACCGTGGTGGGCGTATCGCGGCCGCTTGTTCGATTAAACGACGCGGCGCGACATCGTAGCTTTGCCTCGCTTCCGCCCGCCGGTCTGTGACGGCGTCGACTCGTCAAGCCTGCTGGTTCGTCCGATGGTGGTGGTCGTCCCCTCTTCTTATCTCTTCTCGCCAATCCGTTGAGAGAGAGGCGTTGTGTTGCTTGCCTTTGCGGGCCAAGGACGGCGGGCGAGGAGACAAAGGTCCGCGGCCCGTCATTGTCGCCGCTTTTTTCCACCTTGCGGACGAGCGGACAGCCGCGTCTCGTTTTGTGCTCCTTTGCGCAGCTCCAAGGCACTCGTTTTCGTCCCCTGCTCGGCCGTCTCGAGAAGAAATCCGAAACTTTCTCTCGCTGGCGACGACACTCGGCAAACAGAGCGCCGACGAAAGCGAGCGTATTCCACAGCCGACACCTATGCAACAGCAGGAGGAGCAACAAGCCTGCGTGTTGGTGGTCGTCGTGCGTTTGGACACGCACGTACGCCACACGTCATTCCCCCTGTGTATTTATGACCAGTTGGAACTAGTGCGACCAGTTTACGATTCTAGAGTGTGGCCTATTGTCCATCCCTGGTTCGCCGTCCCATTCGTGATGGCTGGCGCGCACTGCGCTGTACGGACAAACAGACGCTGAACAGTCATTCGCTCTCCTCGCTTACTCACCCTCACTTCTAGTACTTCCACTGCCATGCCACCTGACTGCACATCAGCTTCTACGCACGTTCAATTGAATTTTGAACACTACCTCGTGTTTTGTATTTGCATACGCAGTCGGACCTTTGAGTGCTGACCGATTCTTTTGCATCAGTCTGTTCTAAGCAGTCCCACTCCAGCTGCTGGCTTCCCGCTGAGTGTCCCATTTCTGGAACGCGTTCACATTCCCTCGCGCAAAACGAGCTCGCTTCGCCAGCTGCGCTTATCCGCCACTGGATGTCAGGACGCACTTTTGGGAGACGAATCACCTTGTTCCTTGTGTGCCTATGTTGCCCGTTTCCATTCGTAATGCCACAGCCACGTGGCAACTGGCGGTCTGCGGCTGCGCCGCCTCAGCAGTGTCAGTCAGCGCAGACTCCATCCATTTATAACGTGGCGTCATCTTTGTCTCGTCTCTCCGTCTGTCTGCCGGACTGTGCCATTGGTTTGTTGCTGCCGACTTGCTCTAGCATTAGCGCGGAAGAGGGGAGGGGTGGTCTCGCGGTTCATCGCTTGTAGAGCTGGGCTTCGCTTGGGCAGTGCGCTTCGCGCCTTTGTGCGCTAAGGCGTGGGATCGTTGCGCTTGCCGCTCCTCTCTCTCTCTCGACTAGGCTTTGTCGAGGAAATAAACAAAGATCCTTAAGCCGCGCGCTAGCCCGGTCTTAGAGACGGTGTGGGTACTGTCAGTGTCGGTGGCGTTCAGTCGCCGTCCACCATTCGCTTGGACTGACTGCCGCCGACCAAGAGATGGCCCTGAGCGGTGCTGCCTTTTATCAGTTGTCCTTCTCGGGCGTCGACTTGAGTGACGACAGTGACAGCGAATCGGAGGGGACTTCCAGCTCCAAGGTGGCTTGAGTTACACAATCGATTGCGTCGCTTTATGAGCGGCGTAACAGCTCAGAAATACACAACAAACGGACTTGTTGCAATTTCCAGTTAGAGGCCTTCCTTCAGGTCGATCTCGAGCTGCAGTCGCAGCAGTCGACCGACCCTGCGACCCTGCACGCCGAACTCAACAGGCTCGTGCTGGAGAATGTGGTGCGTAGCGGAGATTGTGGTCTCTGGTTTACTCGAGTTTACTTGTTCTCCACTGCTGCAGCGCCTGCACGACAAGCTGGAGCGACGCACGCAGCTGCTGCACGAGGCGCAGGAGCAGCTGGCCACTGGGCTGGCCGGGGTGTCGGACTCGCCGCCATCCTCCTCAGCCGACGCGGTGTCTCTCAAGCCGATCGAGTCCTCAGAGCCGGAGGAGCACTCGGCCCTCCTGGAGGTGTTCGACCTCAAGGAGTTCGTCCAGCTTCTCGTCACCGGTATCTCCGGCGCATGCACACCTGCGTTGTGGGTTGTGCTTCGAAATGTCGAATGGCAGAGCTGAAGCCGCGCGTGGCACGCATGCTGCCGGCCAGCGAGAGTTGCGTGCCCGCCTACCTGCTACTGCTGGCGCTCCGCTTCGAGGCGCACGCGAGGGATCAGAAGGCGCTCCAGCAGCTCGCCCACCTCGCCCACTCCGCCATCAAGGACGCCATCAATGCCGTCGGCTTCTTGGCTGTTGTGTCGAGTTGAATGAACGTGAAATTTTCTTCTTCTTTAGCAGTCGCGCGACCTGGACGTCGTCTGTCTGTGGATGTCGAACTGCTGGCGACTCCTGAATCTCCTGCGCCAGTACGGCGTGGACGAGCGCGAGGTGCGACGGGCGCGTGCATTGTGTACGCGGTGACGTCACTAATTAACAACGACAACAGCATTAATTGCAGGAGTGGTACGCGCGGAACACGGCGACGCAGCAGACGCACCGCATCGCCAACTTCAGTCTGTCCGCCCTCCGGGAGATGGTGGAGAAGCGCGTGGAGGAGGCGTACGGACTGCTCATGAAGCGCGTCGTCGAACCCGTGCTCGCCGCCAAAATCGGTTGGGCACGGCATTTCTGGGTTGTTGTTGTTGTCAATGCCATTTTGTTCGTAACGTCTAGTGCCCGCGGTGCTACAACACGATGCGGTGTCCGAGTCGATGTTCACACCCCCGCTGGGTGGCCCCAGAACGCGACGAACATCGGAAGAGCGCCAGGCAAAGGCGGCCCTCGAGGACTTGCTGGAATTTGTGAGTGGCGGAACTTTTCAATTGTGCAAAGCGCACCGAAATACCGTTTTGGTCGGAATTTCAGTTGAACTTCCTGCACGCGAAACTGACGAGCTACGGCTGCGATAGGTGCTTGATTGAGCAGGTAATGTTAATGTTTGCGGTCGCTACCGTACCACATCAGTGTTCCGTACTTCCTGACATTTTGAGGTATTTGGACAAATCGCGCAGTGGACGTGCGCCTTGGCGCTCAACAACCTTATGTTCCGACGCGACATGTGCTGCTTCGAGCGAGCCGTCCAGATCAAGTACGATTCTTTGACTTGGCGTCCGGCTTTTGCATGGACGCACCTATTTTGCGAGTCTGCCCAACGCAAAACCTACCGTACATCCTCCAGCAGTAAACCTACTCCCCTCTTGCTATAGTGCCCTTTTGTCAGCCCTATGGCACGATATTTGAGTTAACCTTCCGAGTTTTGCGGTTACAAGGATACCGGTAGTGTCGTTCCAACCGTGCCCCCTCCAATAGTGCCCCAGGTATGGGGAGGTTGACTATAGCTCCCTCCCCAGGGGCACTATTGGTGTATTTCTATCACGTTACTTTGCGTGTATCGTGTGCCGTCTTCACACGATTTCGAGCGCCTTCTTCTGTGCGCGTGCAGACATAACGTGACCGAGCTGAAGGGCTGGCTGTCGGCAAAGGGTCTGGCCATGTACGGCTCCCGTCTGGAACCGCTCGTGCAGGCCTCTCATCTGCTACAGTCCCGCAAGGATCACTCCACTATTGATTTGCTCTGCGGCGAAATGACCGCCGCGCTCAAGCCGAAACAGGTGCGTTCCTCCAATAGTGCTCCGGGACACTGTAGTTTCAAGATTTATTGGAGAGTGTACGTTCTTTGGCGAGAATTGCATGTGCATACGCGCGCAGATCGTGACCATTCTGCGCCACTACACGCCTTCGGACGACTTTGAAGAGAGTCCGCTGTCCGAGGAATTCGTACAGGACGTCCAGGAGAGGCTGGCCTTCAACAGGTCCGCACGCACGCACGCACGCACGCACGCACGCACGCACGTACAGTCGTGTACGTACATACATACACCTGCAGGTCGAACAACAACAAGGAGGACGTGGGCGCCTTAATCGAAGCCGAGAACCCCATCCTCATGGGCACCTACCTCGAGGCCATGGACCTGGACACGTTCGTCTATTCCGAGGTGTGTGCGTGCGTGCGCAGCGTCTGTCTGTGCGTGTGTGCGTGCGTGTACGCGTGTGCGTCGCTCTTCAAGGTGCCCCTGGAGAGGGTACAACTGCCGACGTGCCTCCGGTTGGGTCGGGTGGCGCGTCTACTATGAGTCGAATTTTGTGCTGTGCCCTGCCCTGCATGCTGACACCACACTGCGACACCCCTACACAGGTCCAGTCTTAATTAAGAAGAGAATTCGGTGTTGTACTTTCGTTTGGTTGGTCGCAATGAAATGACGACGTTTGATCGCAATGCAGGTTCGTGTGATGGCACTGATGCGCGTCGTGCGTTTTTCGGTTTTTCGTCGAGTTGTATTTTATAAATAACGACGATTTGCGCGAAGAGCAGTTGGCTAACTGATGTCTAAGACCTAAGCCTCGTCAGAGAGCAGCGGCGAAGTTTCGGTGGCGTTCAGACGACGTCGAGACAGCGAAGCGACCACCCTGGATACGGTTCGATCTGAAGCGTCGCGAGAATGGGCGCTAGGTTTTGGCGTACGTAGCGATTGAACAACCCGCCCCTACCATACCTGTAACCGGGTATTGGACCTGGGGGGACGGTTCGGGCACTTTCTGGAGGGGGTGGTGGGTGGGGTGAAAAACTGGAGGGGGGGGGGCCTAGGAAGAAAAAAAATTGGCAATTTTTGGTTAATTTTTAGTCAAAATACACTGTAAAAACCGGAAAATAGGTACTTTTTAATCATCATACACTGTAAATAACGCAATAAGATACTTTTGAGTCGATTTTTGCCCAAAAACCGTACAAAACATTTATTTTTCATGAAACTAAGTAGTAGAAAGTTTCCAAAAAGTCTGGGGGGAGGGTTGGGAGGGTGTAGGTAGGGTCAAACTCAGCACCTGGGGGGGGGGGGGACCCCACCCCAGTTACAGGTATGGCCCCCACTAGAGCTGCAAACCGAAATCGGTAATTTAATACCGAAATTTCGGTATATACCGAAGAAAATGGTCGGTTTCGGTTTATACCGATACCGAAAATACCGACATTTCGAAATTTCGGTATATACCGAAACCGAAAATACCGACGCAAGATATTCGGTATTCGGTATTTTTTGTGAATTTCGGTGTTACAAAACGCGATTCCAAGGTTTGCAGCACGCGATTTGTGCCAAAATAGGAAGAAACGGAGGCCAGAGATCGCTATTGACGTCAACTGCTGTTTGGGACTTTTGCCGCAGCGCGAAAGCAATGCTGAGGCAGTGGAAACGGGTCAGTGGCTGCTCTCCACAGGCAGTACAGATTCTGTGACTACATGCCAGTTGTCGCTCGAAAGGACAGGCCAATCGGCACTACTCCCAATAATTCTTTCAACTTATCAGGGTCATCGTGTCAGCGTCTGACCCCTAATATTACTCTGTTTGCAGAGTTGGGAAGTACATGTACAGGGTACATACATTGTAGAGGAGGCCATTATCATGCGAGCGGTTTTTTTCATTGGCGGCCCTGATCTACAGTGATCGCCACAAAAGTCGCTCAATGCTGGCAAAGTGAAGCACCTGCTCTACTCTTCTGCAAGGCTTTCCACAAGTGCCCAGGAGGCCTAGAAGGCGGTACTGGCAGAAAGCGAAGAGCAAGATGGTAATTTGTCCTGGCGCGCACGCTTATATTTAAATACCGAATACCGAACCGAATAGCGACAATACCGAAATAATCAGATGCGGTATATACCGTACCGAAAAATACTGGCCATTCTCAATTTCGGTATATACCGATACCGAAAATACCGAGCATTTGGTCGGTTTGCAGCTCTAACCCCCACCCCACCCCCCAGTCCGAGGAACTTCACTTCCAAAACCCCGCAAAAGTACCCATTGTTTGACTTTTGGAGCAAAATTCCTCCATTCAGTGCATCTGGACATGCCCCCCCCCCTTGCTCGACCCTCTGGATCGTCCACTGCATAAGTGAGAGATAGACCTCCCTCAAGAGTCCCGCCACCGTATTCAGTCACACACCTATTTTCTGTCGCTACAGTATCCTCTGAGTAGCTGTACGTGCGTCTACATGCCTGTTTGGTCTGTTACGGTATGAGGAGGGCACCTTTGGTCTCGACGAGGCAGCGCCAGTAGAAGGCGGCTGCGGCGAGAAGGGGCAGAACGAAGAGTAG
The DNA here is from genome assembly GCA_030248085.1 of Paralinhomoeus sp. GSCO2_6. Taxonomy (NCBI): domain Eukaryota; kingdom Metazoa; phylum Nematoda; class Chromadorea; order Monhysterida; family Linhomoeidae; genus Paralinhomoeus; species Paralinhomoeus sp. GSCO2_6. The sequence goes on along the minus strand of JASAMY010002710.1, from coordinate 48,146 downwards.
GAACGCGTAGGCGCCCACGAGTCCGTCGAGGGGGTAGAAGAGGACGGGCGCTGCGAAGGAGCTGACGTACTGGGCGGCGATCGACACCGACTGCACGGCCGGCCTGGCCCGCGGCCCCGTCAGCTCCGTGGCGTAGAACCAGGCGACTGGGCCCTGGCCCGCGTTGTAGAACACGATCAACAGGCAGAACAGCGCCAGCATCTGAGCGCAGCGCAGCATGGCCTAGTGGCAGAGAATCCGCCTACCGAGCGCACGCCCCTGGGTTCCGTTCTCGATGGATACACTAACGTGGAATTCGCAGCAATGGATTTTCTCGAGCTGTCGGTGCCCTAGACTGCTGATGACGCTCGTTTGAATGTCTTTGGTTACTTATGCGCAATGCGCCTCTAGAGAGAAAAGCGTCATGGAGATGGGTATGCTATGTGTTGCGTTCTAGGATAGCCTTCTAGCGTTGCCCTTAATTCAACAACAACAACGACAACCAAAAATCTGGGAGCAGTGGCCCGGGCGAATTCTGGAGAGGGAGACGGCAGCTCACCGCGGTCGCCAGCCACGGCTGTTGGGTCCTCTCGAAGGCGACGCCGACGATGACGACGAGCGCGTTGTTGGCGACGAGCGCCAGCACGCTGAAGAGGACTGCGGGTCGGCGACCGAAGCGCTGGAGCGTCCAGAGCGCCACGAGATTCGACAGAGAGAACAGCGACAGCGCCGCGCTCGCCCAGCGGCCCGCGGGCTCGCCGAAGCCGTTCGCCGCCAGCAGAGTGGCAGAGAAGGCGGACAGCGTCGAGATGCCCGTGAAACCAGAGGCCGCGTTCACGACGATTCCTGGTTTGTTTTCAAGAATGCCGATGAGAACGCGGTCTCAGTCGCCGCAACGCGTACCAATTACGGCCGCCTTGCGCGCGGCGCGATCGCGCCAGAGGTGCCAGACGGAGTAGGCGTCGCTCTGGATACGCAGCTCCCTCTCGATGCGACGCGTCGTCGCGTCGACGTCGCAGTTCTTCGGACCGTGGAGCCGCCTCAACAGCGGCGCCAGCTGCTCGGGCCGACCTCTGCGCACGACTTCATAGGGACTGGGCACCATCCAGGTCCACAAGGACTAGAGGCCGACCGTTTCACCGAATTTAAGGGCCCATCATTTCAAAACCCTCATTAGAGAAAACCAACAATAGAACCGAGATCGAAACTCGAAACACTCTCGGTGAACGCGCCGGCCCAGTAGGAGTAGTAGCGATGGCAGCGCCTCGAGCGCGAAGAGCCACTCCAGTTTGCCTGCGGTGCCCAGCAACTCCGGCATGCCCAAGAAGGTGCCGGTCACAAAGCCCACGGACAGAATCACCGCCCCCAGCGTTCCCAACTGCGCTCGCTGCTCCAGCGGACTGCACTCCGAGATGTATACCGCCTGGGCGGAGGCACCCACGCCGCACGCAGCTCCGTACAGAAGTCGTCCCAGGGCGAACAGTTCCACCGACCGTACCCTATCGAAAGACACTGCCGAAATGGGAGTCGCTACCAACACCAGCGCCGACGTCAGCGCGAATCTGTGGCGGTCGGCGAGGCAGGGAGCGAGCTGCGCTCCCAGCAACGCGCCGAAGAATGTCAGCGACGTAATCAGCGCCCACAGAAGCCGAGCGGCCGTGTCGGACGGCCGCCAATCGTAGTGGTCGACGAGACTGTCGTTCAGGAGGCGATTGAAGACGCCAATGGCCGCGTTCACAAAGGTCGTCTGGAAGGCGAAGTGAAAGTTGGTGCCCAGACCCACGACGACCGTCGACAACAGCAGCAGACGAGTCGGTGTCGACATTTAGAATTCGGCATCCACATACACGCACAAGGAGCGGTGTGCGAACAATTACACGGGCGGCGTAAAGGCAACGCGCCGCTGATAACAATGCGCGTTGCTTGCATGCTAGCTAGCACGCTACGCGCATGCACGCGTTCGCGTATACACATTGCTCACTGAGATACAGTGCACATTCTTGTGTGCAAAACACAACATTAGGCGGCCTCGTTGATGAATCTGACGAAGTGGTTCGCGATCGTCTCCAAGCCCGTGACGGGATTCAACTTGTTGTAGTTCAGAAACTGGCGCTTTTGCCTGAAACAATAGGAATACCGTAATCTCTCCAATGGTGCGCCCGAGGCACACTGGTTGCACTCTCCTTAACAGGGGTACTATTGGAGGGGACTCTATAATCTCGGACTCGGACTTCAATACAATCTCGACCTCACAGTTCGAAGGGTAAAAGCCATAAAGTAGTGCAGTCCAAATTGCCGATTTTTAGTCATTTTCTGCCATTTCCTGCGTGATTTACCGTTAACAGTCTTATGAAGCCTCTTACGAAGGGGTGCAGTTGTGTACCACATAAATTCACCTAGCAGGGGTACTTTTGGTCTTTAGATGGGCCACTACTGCGAAAATGAAGGTGTACTACTGCAATAGAGTCGTGAACCGAGCCGAACCTGGTGAGCGCAGGCATGGTCCAGACCTTCTTCAAAGCGATTCGCTCCCGCGTGTGCGGTACCGCGATCTCATCGCCCACACTTCAGAGGGATCGAAATTTGCGCCTCGTTCGTTTGCTCGCCCATAAAAAGTTATTACTACCATTACAATTCGAACTGAAAACCGTGCGAGCGAATTTTGATCCCTGGCCGACTTTTGCGCCTCCAAAACCGCGGCGATCACAGCCTGAGTGACGGCATTGAGGTCTGTAAGGTAGTCCTGTGCTTGGATGGGCGCCTTTGCAGTGCTGAGGTTAGGTGGCAGTTTCACGCCCTAAAGACGCATGGAAGTGTGACGAAACCACTGCCGACAACCCGTAAAGGCAGACTTCATAGAGGGCCGCATAAACCCGTTCGAAATACTCGCTGATTGGTCGGTCGCTCTCGACGCAAATCAGAGGAGAATCCCAACGGTTGCCGGCCGAAGGCGGCTCGAATCGGCCGATCAGTTCGCCAATCGTCGACTCGGTGTATCGAAAACGGGTCGCCAGCTGTGTCCGACATCGCAACCCCCCACCCTCAATAAAAAAACAGCCAAGTCGCACACACTGGCGGATCCAGGATTTTCTGACAGAGGGGGGAGAAGGTCAATTTCTTTTCACCACACAAACTACACTACTGTGGAATAGACAAAATTGACGGTATTTTTTAGCCCCTTACGAATTAAACGTGAGTTGGAAGAGAACCACAGCGCCACAGGCGGCAATTTTGCGCTTTTGGGTGCCTTATTTGAAGGAAAACGTAAAAATCTGCCCATTTCCCCTTGGGGTCGCCCTTCTTTCGTGCTTTTCCCCCCTGATCTCTCCCCCTCCTTCCCCCCAAATCTGAGCTGACAGGAGGGGAGACCCCACCCTCTCCCCCCCGTCTGGATCCGCTAGTGGTCGCACACACTTGCTCGTGGGGTGGGACATCTGTAACCAACCGAGTCAGACTGAGTGAGGCGGGGGGAGGGGGATGGGGCCGAACTCATGGGGATGGTCAAGAATGAAAGCATTTAGCAAAATAACGAGAAAACACATGCAGGCACATGTGGTCCACTAGCTCAATTTTGGTATACTGGTTTCGTAGTAAACACAGAGGAGAAGACAAAACAAGCAACTGAATTATTCAGGAAACATTGAGAAAGCTTCTGGGAGCAGGGTTTCAGGGTGACACAGTTCCAACGGGGGGGGGGGGCAAAAAGAACCCAAAAATCAAGACGATTTTTGGCGAACCAAGCGCGTTCCTTTAAAAAATGGACAGAGTTTTTCGTTTGCATCCTGCAGTGTCTAGTGTTCAAATGTTCGCTTAAAATTCTATAAAAAGGGCTGGGCGGATGGACTGTTTTGACGAGCAGGAGCACACACGGGTTAAATATGCACACCTGAATCTGACTGTACCTTTGTAACATTGAAACCGCTTCCCCTGTCCACAATTTTTGCAGGGGTACGTATTTGTGGGCGGCCACGCTAGGCCATAGACCAACCTGTCGCTTTGGGGTCTATCCGCATTCCTATCGTCGCACTGCTGGGCGGAGGCGAGACACCAGGTCACGCAGTAGGCTGCACGCGCCAGTTTGGCCAGGCAGAAGAGCTCGTAGCGAAAGCCCTTGATGTAGTTGTGCGAGTCGCACACCACCAACTGCTCCACGCCGCCGCTCAGGCGGTTCTGGACGAGAGAGCGCAACGCGTTCCGATGCTCCAACTCCTAAAGAAAAAAACAGGGAACGATAGCTACGATTCAAGACTCCTCAGCAAGCATTGCTTAGCAAAAAAGCCCACAACTATACCCGGGGGGGGGGTTCGCCGGACGGAACTCACAAACACCCCCCCCCCCATCAAAACAAGAAGTGCCCATTACACCATCCCTGGCAGAGTTATTCACCGTACTACAAATAGCTCCCCCCCCCTACAAATGCCAAATAGCTCCCTCCCCCCTACAACTGCTATGCTACATACAGCGCATGCCTGAACCACCAGAGCAAATCAGAGCGCACCTTTCGAGAATCGGTGTACAGCTCCTTTCTAACGATATGAAAATCGTCATCATTGACAACTGAAATTTTCTCCAAAGGTACCGATTTCTCCACAGTTAAAAATTCAACGAATTTTGTCACGAAATGCGACTTGCCAGCATTTGGGTAACCCACCATTACTAATAGCGGCATCTAGACATACGGAATCCAACAATTAAAGCGAAATTCAGAGTGCCAATTTGTATGGTACAATTAATCGCAAAAAATTCATTAAAGTAAGGTTTTTTCATTTATTCAAAGAAAACGCAAGTGCCAACATTGCACAACAACACAATCAGTGTGCCAATCCATCTATCTCTTCGCAATCTTTTTCTTCTTGAAGTGTTTCTTCAGCTTCTCTCTGACCATTTTCGGCAGATTCTTTTTGGCAGTCTTCAAATTCTTGCCCGTTGTATAGTGCGACAAATTTTTGATTTGTCTAATTTTCTCTTCTTTGCTTTTCTTCTGTCCTATTCTATTCACCCTGATTTCTCGGTTCTTGAAGCTTTGGCCGTCCAACTGCAAGGCCGATTCCACAGCCGTTGCGCTCTAAATAAAATACGCTGCGAAAAAAAGAGTTCAAAAAAAAAGAATAACGACAAACCAACTTTGAAACCGACAAAGGCGATGCCCTTGCCTTTGCCCGTGAGCCGATCCCTAACGAGGCGAACAAAGTCCACTTCGAACGAAGCGAGTTTTTCAGCAAAGAAAGCAAACAGATCGTCCTCTGTGGCTGCTGCAAAGATTTGGGTACAACAATTTTGAAATTCCGTTAACATTTTGAAAACAGCTCAAAGCCAATTACAGAAGGGTAAATTGCCCACAAAGACGGCGGTACGGCCACTGTAGACGGTTTTCTTCTCCGAGCAGAGGTCGACTCGCAGAATGTGGTCCTTGACCTTTAGGCCGTTTCTAAACGTTCAATTTTTTTAAATGTGTAATTTAATCGACGCATTTAATTCAGTTCAATACTAGTCACAATTTCAAAGCCTTGGCGCAGTCTTCTTCCTTCTTGAAGCGCACGTAACCGTTGACGGCGTACGCGTGCTCGGAAAACCTCTGTCTGAAGGAGGAGCCGTTTAAAGAAGTCTACTGTTTCACACTTAATTTTTAATTTGAAATAAATGACAAACAAGGAAATAACACACCTGCTAACCGCTGCTTTCTTCGGCACCTGCGGCTTGTCGCCGAATACAGACCGCAAGCGAGCCGATTCCACCTCGCCGACCATCGCAAATATTTTCTTTAGTTTCTAGAAAAGAATTTAAACTTTGATTACAACAGACGACGGTGCACAGGAAATACTGAGACCCTGGGAGTGGTGTTCAGTGGCAAATTCCCCACAAATACGGTTCTCTCGTTCTTGAATTTTTCCAATTTTTCCTTTTGTAAATGTTTCTCGGAATCGGGCTTTGATTTCTCAAATTTCTCATTTTCATCGGTTTCCGAGCCGCTATCGTCAACCATGCTTGCAGCCGTTGTCGCATTGTCATTCTCTTCCGATTCCACGGCAAATAGCTCATTTTTGTCGACGGAACTGGCGTCGTCGTCACCTCCTGCAAGCAGAGACGACAGCGCACCTGAGACATACTTTTCTACCGACATTTTAAAAAATCACGCTACAATGTAAACGACTTTAGTACAACGAGACACGTATTAGGAGAACTCAATTCAAGTTGTTACTGTATCGTGATGCGCGCTTTCTATTTCGGAATACTGTGCTGTGATATTTGGCAATTCTAAATTTGCATATTGCATTTATTGAGCACTGATGCTGTCAGCGCAGACAAACGACGAGCGAAATCACTATGCTCTTGGAGTGGGTGTCGTCACAACAGTGCATAGCTTGAAAAATAGGTGTTTGTGTCGCTTTTTCGCGTCGCTCGAAATGGAAACTTTGATGGCGCGATTCCTCTACGCCAGAATGTGGCGAATGTTTTTCACTCAAGTTGGCTACGAGTGCTATACGGGTCCCATTGGGAGCCACTGCTCGCTGTGTTGTGCATGGATGTGTCACACCGGTTTATTCAGCGCCAACGGCATTGACACAGGAGCTGCGTGGGATGCATGCGCCTACACGTTTCAGTCCTGTGTCATAAGCGTGACTGTGCGCATAGGCTATTTACAAAAGTCTATTGTTGGTGTCTTGTTGGTAGACGCTTCATTTGATTCGAATGCGTCAGCTTTATTCACTGACTGTCTTGAAATGACGAACGACGGACGACCTCCAAGAATGCACAAACACAGTCGCTGACCATCAATACTTACATACCGGTGTGTGCGTGTATAAAGGCGCGAGTGTGTAAAGGCGTCAGTTAAAAAACGAGTGCATACTACGTACCGTAAACCCTCTGATTGTCCCTCCAAAGCCCTCCGTGCAGTCAGTGGCAACGAAGCTATCGACACATCGACTCCTCCAAATTATATCCGCCCCCCGTCTAGAGCCCCCCCCCCCCCCTCACAAACAGGCTCCTACAGCTCAAATCAAAACAAGTAGCGCCCACGTGGCTAATTAGAGGGTTTACGATATGCATCAAGCGGACGAAATCAACTACGAGACACGTTTGATACGAAAAAAATGTTTGACGACGAACAGTAGTTGTACGTCAGCTACGACGCTTAATTAATCATAACGCGAAAACGATTTAACACTCGAATACTTCTTCTCGGCGCAGGGGCAGCTATGGCACCAATATGCGAATTGGAAAACAATAGGTACAACAGTGCGTGCACTGAGCGCGCGCGCCAGCGAGTACGTGTGTACCACCGAAGCTGTACATTACAGTAACCGCGTGTACTGTAGTAGAAACGGTGTACTGCGCGGGGTGTACACATTGTAACTGACTGCGAACTGTACTCTAGGGGGCCAAAGATGTACAGAGCGGGAAAAAAATTAGACAACAGAGACGGACTAGACGCGCGCGCTGGCGGTGTAGCGCGGACTGGAGGCGCCGTGGCGTCTGAGACGCAGCAACAGGGCGGAGAGGGCGAGCAGCACCAACGCGACCGCGCCTCCCAGAACGGCAGCGGCCACCACGAGCGTCCTCCGTCGGTCGGCCGCCCACGGTCGGGAAGAGTCGGCCTCCTTGTTTGAAACCGGTTCGGACACAGTCCTCCTGTCGACAGTGGCAGCGCCGTCGGGCTGAGAGGAGGCCAAGGATGCGACGGGCGGCGGCGGTGGTGGAGGGGGACGACGCGCCCTGGAGGGCAGCAGAGCCTCAAGGTCGTCGACGAAGGCGGAGAGGTGCCGGACCAGTCGCCAATCCGACCGCAGGCCCGTCGACAGGCGATTCAGGGCCGCAGCCACGGCCGTGCTGTTGACCGACGACAGCAGCAGTAGGCTGGTCTCCACCGTCACCTAAAGCGACATGGCGCATTCGCGTATGCTCCATGGATGTCGTGTTTCGAATGTCGACTTGCAGCCCAATTCTGCAGTGTTCTGCAGTTCGGACAGGAGAGACTGACCCATCCGCCCGCTTCGCCATTGATCACCAGCAGCGTGTCCTCTCGCTCGTAGGACGCGCACTCGTTGAGACGATACCGACTCCAGTAGAGCTTGCGCGTCACGTGTTCCGCGTTCGTCGCCGACCTACGAGCGAAACAAGACACGGTACAATGCACGCATACACGTGTACGTGGTACGTTCCTAATTTTCCGCCAACACTTGCTTGGCGCGCTCTTTCTTGTCAATTGCGTCAATTTCGCGCCCCGAGTGCGACAAAACAAGCAATAACAGAATTAATAGCCGTCAATTAGGGGAGGGACGCCGACGCACCACTCGTCCTTGTCGGAAGCGACGAGAACGATGGCCAGTTTGAAACCGGTCTCGAGTCGGCTCTCGCCTCCGCACGACGCGACCGTCTCCCTGGCGAAGCGGCGCAGACGCTTGTTGAGACGGCGCAACTCTAAAATCGGAGCCAAATTAGAGCGAAATTGTCTATATATTCCTACCGGCTTAAATAGGTTCGGTGCAACGAGGGGACGCGTGGGCGCTGGGACGTGCGTCTCAATGAGCGTCGAAGTCGAGGCGTCGTTCATTGGCCGAGAGACTAATTGGGGGGCGGAGGGAGCGGGCGCTCAGGTGGTTTCCGGCGCCGTCTCCTCAAGTGCCGACTCGAGTCCGTCGTCCTCACTTTCAATCCGCCGAGACAATCGAGGTCCTCAGAGCTCCGGCGCAGCCTCTCTCAGGCTCAGTAGGTAGGCGTTTGAGGTGGAGCCCAACTCCCATGCGCCCGAGCCGCTGACGACGACGACGTCGACCTCGCCGCCGTCCCCGAGCAGCGCGCATCGGCCATGGGATTCTTCGACATCTGCAGGCTCGCCATTCAGCTGGTAGAAAATTGAACGGCAAGGCGTTTCTTGAGCAGTTAGTACACGCGGCCAGTCGCTTGCAGTCGCTCGTCGGCGGGGCCATCGCCGGCGCGTCTCGCCGCTCGAGGCGTCACACGCACTCGTCCCACGCCGGCGATGCCACCTTCGACCGCAGCGCTCCGGTCTTCGACCGCGACTTGCCCGACGGCGACTGTCGCGGAGCGCCCGCCTCCAATCACTACCGCGCGTACGGCCAGTGGATGGGAGCGACGAACAACACGCGCGGAGGCGTCGTGCCCCTGGTGCCGCACGGCGTCATGCCCCACTTCGGCCAGACGCTGCTCGAGCGCCACGGCCGCAAGATCGACACGCAGTGCCAGCACCACGTCGGCGCCGTCATAGAGGCGCTCCACGAGGCGTCGCTCTGTCCCTTTCGCTACGTCGTCGACCGCGACCCCAAGGCGCGTCGGGGGGGGGGGAGGAGGAGTTGCAAATTGCACGCAGCGGGGAGTCGACAGCGCGCGAACTGTTCTTGCAGCGTGTGCCGGAAGTGCTGACGACGGTCGAGTGCCACTGCAAGGGCGATGGCGCGTCGAACCCGATCGTGCAGCCCAACGGCCAGCCACTGCACTGGCACTGCCGTCCAGTCATCTACGACCTGCGCGTGCTGCGCTTCGACGACGAGTGCCAGACCTATAGGAACGACTTCCAGAATATCACGGTCGCCTGCGTCGCGGCGGTCCAGGTGGGCGCGCGCTCCCCAAACCCAAATTGCCGACTGATCGTTCGGAAACGAGTATATTCGCGTTCTCGTTCAGTCATCTGCGGCGGGAGTACCTGCAGTAACGCAAACGCCAGACACGGGCATGCAGCATTTGCGACCCGCCAAAAGGTCCGTCACCGCCGACCGCTAGGTTCGACCCGCAGAGCGGAAGTGATCGTGGTTCCGACAGCCGGAATCACCTAATCGGGCGCTGGGATTCGGTTCTACGATTCTCGTTCCTTCGTCTTTCGCGTCGCGCCGCACCGTGCGTGCGTGCGTGCGAGCGGCCGCGTACGTTACTCGAGCCGACGACGACGCAGACGCGGTTGATGCACCCTGCCTTGCACCCGACAACAAGCCGGGCGCGCTCGTTCGGCGCAGCCTCTAATTCTCGGGTACGCCGCGGTTCACGCGTCACACGGAGCGCTTGTTAGACAGAGCCGCTTGAATGAACCGACCGAGCTCGATTGGGCTGGAGGATGGGGGTGGGGAGAGGATGGTGCCAGGCGGACTTACGCTCGTCGTCTTGGAGCAGGTAGTTGGGATCGCAAATGAGGCCGGGAGCCTGCAAACCGCAAGTCTTGAACTCGAGCATCGGACTCGGAAAGAGCGACGGATCCTCTTCCCACGAGAGCCGAGGTGGAGCAGGACTAAACAAGCAGCGCGCTTGAGAAAACGGCTCGTAAACAAATTTCTTCCGCTCCCTTCAAAGTGCAAATCTCACGAACACAACCCGCATTGATACAGACGGAAGAGCACGCGTAATTAGTTGCGCGACTACAAACATCCGCCACTTGTTTTGACCTTTTCGCCTCGGTCGCGACTCCGCTGAGTATCATCAGGAGAAGAACGGTTGAGACTGGCTGGGTGTAGAGTCGTCGATGGAGGCGCATGTTTGCGTCGTCAGGCGCTGGTAGGCGGCTGCATGTTTTTAGACTTGGTTTTTCGTAGTTCGCTCGGTGACGCCGGTGTAGCCTTCGCGAGTTGGGGATGCTCGAATGGGAGTAAGAGACTTTGTCACGGCCGCTAGAGCGCCCAGGCGCTGATAAGTGGGAGAATGCGCTCTTGCTTCACGCACGACGCGTCCGCGAAGGGCCGCGCGCGCGCTGTTTGCCGACGCCAGCGACAATGTAGCGACGGGGAACGCTGAAGGCAAGCCCGTGGACGACACGCAGGCACGCTTGATGGGGAGCTCTTGGAAAGAGAGGCCGCCGCCGCCGCCGCTACGAACGCGGCGACTGTAGTGTTTGGTCAGCTTGTGCGGCACGACGTGACCGAGCAAGGATCGCGCCGACTCATGCGCGCGGAGCAGGCGTCATCCAGCCGCCGAAGAGACAATCATGAAGTGGCGCGTGGGCGCCACCAATTGCCGAGACGCCATCCAGTTGCGAGAAACGGCGAACACTCTACAGCTCGACTACCTAACTAAGATTTCGCAGTGAGAAAGGAATGCCCGTAGACCTCGGACAGCGCACCCTGGACCGCAAGCCGCTTTGCGGTTCTACAGTAGTAGGGCGCACCGATTTGAAGTTGCTCGCCGCGCTGATAAGCTCAAAAGACCGCAGCAGCGTGGCTAGTACGCCCCCCCCCCCCCCCTCCCAGGAAGCGCGGCGGCGTCTCAGACGGTGCGGAGACATAGTAAACCACCAGCAAGACGACACTTGTCGAAAAGCCGTAGGTGTTCATGGTCTCTTAACGACGCTGACTTGGCACGACGAAGTCATCATGCTTCAAACATCGTCGTAAAGCGCGTCCGGCTGCGGAAGCGGACGTGGCTTCGTTGGAGAAGCGTATTCATATCCGCACGTGCAAAATGTTAAGGGCGGCAAAGCAATTTTATGCACTTTGTCGAACGGAACCATCTCTCCACGGAACACGAACGCGATAAATGGAAATGTGACCGATTCTCGACGGTTTCTCGGTTGCGCTCGTTTGACCGTCGTGAAGCGCTGCAAGTTGGGACCCTTCCTAGCTGCTTGTGACAACCGCATAACAATTCTACGCGCTGATAGCGGGCCATGGGTCCAGCAGCCAGCGCATTATGACCGGTCTAAAAGCGTTGTTGTCAGTCAGTCGAGCAGAACTACTGATAAAGCGTGTGCAGCACATTCCATCTAATTTTTTTCTATAGTTGCTTTCAGCAAATATGCACGAGCACTACGCCTGTGGAGTACACGTGTGCAACACCGCAACTGCATGCATCTTCAGACTTGAGTGACAGGGTGAGGCTGAATCACGCAGAGGTGATCGAGTGACAGTGACAGCTCATTAGAGAGGTGAACCGCTGTAGTAGGTCATCGGCAAATTGGCCAGTCGGGAGTTCCCATGTGTCTCCACGTGGAGTGGTCAATCGGCAAAGGGGCCTTCCTTGACGATCGGTGTGTGCCTTGCGTGCGTGCGTTCTCTTGTATCAACATGTCGTAATAAACATGCTGTCACCAATTTTTTTTTCAATACCTTCAAAACAACAGCAACCCTCACTTCAACTCTGACGCTTCCGATTGCGACTGTGCGTGCACTACTACGGTAGTTCGGCGCTAAAGCTGCCTTTTCACTGTACAGTGCGCGCAACGGCGCGTGCCAGCAACGCAATTGGGACTACCTGTACAGTAGGGCGCGCTTTCAAACAACAATCTTAAGGACAGAGGGAAGAACTCCGTCCTTAGCCTAATTACCTAAACATTGACGCGGCCGGGACGCATCACACAGCCCTGATTCGAACTGCGTTTAAGTTAGCGGACTGGTGTTGAACTTGAACTTGGCATAGGGAAAAAGAAAAAAACAACTAAAAAAGCATCAGTCATGCAGGTTGAGCCGCTCGAGCGCATGCTATAAGCCCGAGAGCGACTTGAGCCGACTCGTCGACGCCGGTCTAGGCAGCGTGCGCGGGTCCACGTTCACGCGGCTCACCTGCAAGTTATAGGTACAATTTTCGTTGAAATAGAATCAAATAGCTCTTTTTGGTGTTTTTCGTTATAGACCACTAGAAAGGACGCACCACAAACGCAGTTGTATCATTCTACAGAGGTTGAAAACAATTGAAGACTTGTAGAAAAATGCGCAAATTTTTGGGAGTTGGTAGGGCGGGGGGGGGGGGGAGGCAAGGCAGGTAGTGGGGGGGGCCCACCCAACAGTTTACATACGCACTAACGCACTCTCGCTCGGTCTATGCGCGCAGTTACTGCCGACAGGCGCACGCAACGGTCGAAGAAGCGACGCACGATGCCGATGGCCTTTGTGGAGCACTGTCGGAAGAGGAGTCGGCTGCCGACGGTGAGGAACTCGGGCCGGCAGTGGAAGAGGAAGACGACGCGCGCCTCGCAGCCGCTGCGCAGACACACCGCCGGCGACGACGAGGATGAAGACGCCGCCTCCGCGCCGCCCTCCGTCGGCGGCGGCGACGACACCGACACCAGCGTCGCCGTCTGACGGACGCTGCCCACGTGCACTGCAAGCGAGCACGCGTCTGCGTGCGTGCGTCTGTTGTGGTGTGCGCGCGCGTGCGTGCTCAGGCGGCGCACCGGTCGCCTGGAAGCCGACGCAGATGGAGTCGGCCGCGTGGTAGAGGACGTAGACGTCGGCCTCGAAGGCCCAGGACGCCTGCGGTCGCGAGTCCAGCGCCACCAGTACCTGGCCCTAAAGGGGGAAATATGGAAATTTGCAAAATGTCGAAAATAGATGTAATTTGAACAGCGCCCCGACCTTTCTGAGATTCAGACTCGCTTGCTGCTCTTGGAGAGGACGCAGGGCCAGGCAGGCCGCCTGACCTGCGCGCACCATGCGACAGGGCGTCTTGTTCCTGCGGCATTAAAAATTTGGGAAGCGTCTCGACCTGATGCAGCAAAGCCAAATAGTCGCACCTGTGAATGGAGTCTACGACCACCGACTCAAAAGGGCCGTCCTGCATGGGGCCGACTAGGAATTGGTCGGCCTCGCGAATCACGCCTCGAGTCAGCATGCCGGCCGCGATCAGGCCTGGACGAGGGTCGAATTGAGACTTCCTCAAATCCGCCCTGCCGACAGCCGTACGCGTCACCCACCGACGTCGGTGACGGAGAAGACTTCGTCGACGTGGAATTCGGGCGATGACTCATCGGCCGTGCCAGGGCCGGAACTGACGCAGCGCCAGCCGTTCGTGGGCAGCACGTTGAGGAACTTGTGCAGTAGCTCGAGATTCGAGCCAGTCACCAGGGAGAGGCAGAGAATAGGCGTGATCCGTTCCTGTGATCGGCAGTCAATCGGTCGACACTTCCACACCGGTTTGTCGACAAGAGGAGACTCACCTGATCGATGAAGGAGGCGCCGGCACTGATCGCGTCCTCCACGGTGAGAATGCGCGTCGGCTGCCGATTCACTTCGGCACTCGACAGCAGCGTCTCCACTGACGCCAGCGTCCTACGATGGGAGTTCGGAAAATTCAAAAAATTCAAAAAATTAAAAAAAAAAATCGGACTTCTCTAAGGCGGTCGCGGAGACGGCGTCGGTCTTGGTGACGACGACGAAGACGGGCACCTCGAGGGCGACGGCCAGCCCCAAATGCTCGCGCGTCGTGCCCACCGCTCCCTGAAAGCCGCTCTCAATGGTTATGACGTGGTGACGTCACGACACCATCAGGGCAAACATTCTGAAACTGGTGTTGAAGGTTGCGATCCCGAAACTATGCCAAAGTTTTTGCAGTGTTGTTGTGCGTCCTTCAGCTGTGGGTACTAGAGAATACCAAACAGCGCTGTTTAAACCCATTATAGACGCTATTTTGGTGCAAGATTTCTCCATTCGGGAGGGGGGGATCTGCCCTGGGTCCACTCCACCCGGCCGGTTACATGCGTAACAAGAAGCCGGCTCCGCGCACCATGTTGGCTGCGACGACGAGCATAGCGAAATGGGGTCTGTAGCCAGTGAGTCCGTGTATGGTCGTCTTGAGGTACTTCTGGTGGCCGCACAGGTCGATGAGGGTCACGAGCTTCGTCGACCGCTCGCACATCTCCTCCACCGTGTGCGTCTCGTAGTTGACCAGCTGCTCGTGTCGTCGTCACATCAGTCAGTTGGCGATATGGTACGGACACAGCAGAGACAAGAGAACGCCAACATTGCCTGCGGGGTCGAAACCGACAAAGTCGAGACTAACGGAGCTCGTCCGGCCCGTCTGCACCTCGTGCAGGTGCCGAAAGAGATTGAGACGGGCCCGGCCGCGGCCGTTGTCGAGCTGGCCTTGCGTCAACACGCCCAACAGCGTCGACTTGCCTGCAGCAATTGTACGAAGCGAGTCGACATCTCCCGGCAGCGACCAATATACCAAGGTAACTTGGGGGGGGGGCCTTGGGTCATCTGGAAAGTCCCAAATTCTCAGCTCCCCTACTTTTTGCTCCAGAGCCCCGCTCGGTCAGACCCGGTTACAGGTATGTCCCCAAGAAGATACTCTGACCCCCAGATGCAGAACCCGATTCCGGGTATCCTGGGAACGAACCGGCGTCAGCGCAGCCCAGGACGGCGACTCGGACATCGAGGAACTGCTGGTCGTCTGGGACGCGCCGGACGAGCGCCTCGGCCACCTCTCGACCGCCCTCCGTCACCTGGCGTCGGCGCAGCACCGTCACCGCTGCCGACAGTCTGCGTGCGAGCCGCTTTCGTCATTCCACTTCCCTTTCAAGAGTCTCACTTGCTGGCCATCTGCTCCAGGGTGGCTAGGGAGGCGTCGAGGTCGTTGGGGTCGAGTCCCGAGCAGAGACCCGAGTCCTCGACGCCCAACTCGTAGATCGCCTCGCCCTGGCCCTCGCGCAGGCGCCACTTGAGCTGCGTCACCAGGTGCTCCAGGCGACTGGGAGTCGGCTCCAGCAACTTCAGCTGCAGGGCGCGCAAACACTTGCACGGACTCCACTCGCGCTCGCCCTCCCCCAGCGAAACGTTGAAAAAAAGCATCGTGAGCATCTCGCAATGGTTCGGTAGACGGAGATGCACGGAGGGGCCTTCAAAAATTCACCCTCCCCCCATTGAGCCAGACTGAACAGTGTAACAACAAGCTCGACAAAAGTACGTCAAAATTCACACGCTTCCCTTTGCGTCTCCCTCCTGTATATTTCTTTGACCCTATGCTTGTCGCCCGCGACAGGGAATGGACCCCCCCCCCCCCTCAGATGGGCTACCTATCTACCTACTGCGGAGTTCGACTTTGCCAGCGGTCGATAGCATACCTGTAACTGGGGGGTACCCCCACTATTTTTCAACACCCCTCAGAATTTTCCCAAGGGATTTTCACCCTGTCCAAAACGATAAAAGTGAGTAAATGTTGGTGTATCTGTGTTATATGACCATAAAACAGTTAAATAGCACTGTTTACACCCTATTTATTCGCATTTTCGACCATAAAGTACCAGTATTAAATAACTCAAAAATGACCAGCTACCCCCGAATTCGGCCTCCAGACACCCCCCCCCCCAGAATTCGGCCACTTACCCCACCCCACTCTTCCAGACCCGGTCACAGGTATGGTCGATAGACGCAGGACAACTCAATGTACCTTGTACTCGACATTGCCCTGCTCGACCTCGGGCGGCAGGGACTGCTGCTGTCCGGCGGCGCCATTGCTGGGCAGCTCCTGCATGGGAGAGGTCCGCGCCGTCGCGTGGCCGCTCGTCGAGGCCGCCGGGCTGATCACTTCGCCCATCTTGGCCGGCGCCACGCGCGTCTTGTTCTTTTGCCGTTTGCCGGGCCGCTTTTGAGGACGATGCACGGGCGACGTGGGCACAGACTGGAGAAAAATGAAATAAATACAACAAAGACAGGAATTCTGATTTCCGAAATTCCGACACCTGACCTGGTCGGACTGGGGCCGATCCAGAATCGCCTTCTTCTTCTTCTGGACGTTCGCGTCGGACGACTCGCTCTCGTTGCGCGGCTGCGGCCTGAAATTTCGATGACGACATTTAAAACGTGTTCCACCACGCTGTAACGTCTGGACAACAAAACGAAAAAATTGACCTCGATTTTCTCCTGGCCTTGTGGCCATTGTTTGGCTCGGCATCGCAGAACATCGAAGATAGTCCTTCGAGATTTGACATTTTAGCTGCGTTGGTCTATTGTTTCTTTCTTTTTGCCTTCATTTATCTAGATGTAAATTGCACCGTGAATAAACAGGGTACGTTGTGTTGACTGCTACCTAAAGAGGCGCCAAACTAATGTGGGTTTTTTTTTTTTTTTTTTTTGTTTTTTTTTTTTTTTTTTGTTTTTTTTTTTGTGTTTGTTTTTTTTTTGTTTTCGTTCTTTTTTTTTTTTTTTTTTTTTTCTTTTTTTTTTTTCTCTTTTTCTTTTTTCGTTTTTTTTTTTTTCCTTTGTGTTCTTTTTTTGTTGTTTTTGTTCTTTTTTTGCTGTTTTTTTTGTGCTGTTTGTTTTTCGTGTCTTTTTTTTTTTGTTTTTTCGTCTTGTTCGTCTTTTTCGTTGTTGTTTTCCCGTGTGGCGCGTGTTGTGTGTCGGTCGTTCGTTTTTTTCTGATGGTGTGTGGGTCATTTTTGTCGGGTTGCTGCTCTCTTCCTTTGGTTGTTTGTCTTGTTCGTCCTTGCCTTCTTTTTGGTTTCCTCGTCTGAGGGGGGGGCGCGCGTGCGGGCGGCTTGCGCGCGCCGGGGCCTCCTAAAACCAATGGGGGTCCTTTTTCTGTATGCTCTTCTGTTGTTGTGCTTTTAGTTTGATGCTGTGGCGTTGGGTCTTGTGGGGAGTGGGTGTTCCTGGTGTCTGGTCTTTTTTTTCTTTTTATATAGATTGGTTTTTAAGTGTTTTTGTGTGGGTGCCCTGGACACGTCTCGCGTCTCTTTTCAGATCGCCTGTGTTTACTTTCTTTATACTTTTTTCTGCAAAGGGCGTTCGGGTGGATAACAGGGTCCTTTCGGCGGCTGGTGTTCTTGGGAGGGCGTGTGGCTTGGTCTGGGGGCGCGGCGGCGCGCGGCGAGGAGGCGTCGCCTTTCTTGCCGCCCGCTAAGGGGGGTGCCCCCCCTTTTTTTTCCTCTTAAGGGGCTATATTCCTTTATCTTTTTTGGGAAAAAGAGAAAAAAGCCGTTTTAACCCTAAGCGCCGTCCCCTAAGGCCCCGCGTGGGCGGGTGTATTTTTGGGCCGGGTTTTTTTTAGGCCGCCTTCGAAAAACCTATCCAACTGTTACATCAGTCTTGCTTGACGGCGATGCAAACGAGTAGTACGCTTCGACATAGAAAAATACGGATACCGTTTAACACACACTGTTGTTAAAAAGAAACGCTTGTATAGTAATCCGGCTGTTAATTTCGTTTTTTTAAAAATATATTTACATGATGTTTAGTGGGACTGTGTATACTATGCAAATTTGTATACTATTCAAAAACGTATTATTTGCATTGCATTAATTAATTTTGTACACGCCTCTTGCTTGTTTATGGACTCCCATTTCAACGTTTCGACTTTACACGCGGAACAGTTACCGTACTTGCAGTGCGGCGGACTGGATTTTTTAAAATGCCATAGGAACTAGAAGCTAGCGCAGTTTCGTAGCACAGTGTGTTTTCCTTCCTGCTGGCAGATTTCACTTGAGGCTGAATTCAAGCATTCAGCGATGTTCATACCTAAATTGTTCGACCTATGTGCCCTCCCCTCCCCCTTGTCGACGCTTGTTGTGACTATTTCCAGAATTTCTGCTTTGCCCTCGCGAGTTGTGATATTGGTGTAGCACATAGACTTAGCATACCGTATACAAGTCTACACGCGGTCGTAGAGGTACTAGCTGTGCAACCAAAGCGGTTCTTCCAACCGGCGTAAGGAAACAACGCGAAACGGAGTTGTTTAGAACGCGTGCACGCTCCCGTACATTTCTTTTCTCTCTCAGTCTGTCAGTCTGTCAGTGGCGGTCGGTTTTGACGGACTTCTTGGTGTGGCGCCCCGTGTTCGTCAAGTGTTCTGTGGCGCCATTGCGGGCGTCGGCGTCTTCGGCCAGCCTGCAGAAGCGGGCGAGGGCGAGCAGTCTTGGCCAGGAGCGCAGGCGGGCGGCCAGCGCCCTGCGGAAGTTCCTGCTGGAGGCGCAGTAGAGAAAGAAGTTGGCCGCCTTGCCCGCCGCCTGCAGGGAGTTGCTGAAGTCGAACAGCTTGTAGGCGACGTTCTCGTAGTTGCGCGTCGAGTTGTGCCGTGGCATGAACGCCTCGAGGTGCACCAGCAGCGGGTTGGGCATCTGCGTGACGAGCATCGTCGCCGCCACCAGCACCACCATCAGCGTCACCTGGCGTTGCGAGCGACGCGAGGTGGCGCTGAAACGCCACGCTTGGGCCCGGGTGCGGATTCTGCAGTACTTTTGACTCTGCTAATGTCAGCCATAGAGATTCTGCAGTTGGTAGATTACAAAAGTTGAAAAAGTTACAAAAACGCCCCGAGAACCAAACCTGGTGGTCGTGCGCCTTAGGGAGGCGGGCGACTTGCGAAAGCGAAGCGTCCAGATAAGCAGCGCGTTGCCGACGAGCACGAGACCGATGGGCAGGATCTCGAGACTCGTCGACAAGAGCTGCTCGCTCCAGTTGAAGAAGAACGACGTCCGCAGACGGCGGATGGCGACGCGGGGGTGGTAGTCGCAGTCGCGCGACTCGTTGACGGAGGGCGCCGGCAGGAGGCCGTAGGCGAAGTGCTCGGGAAAGGTGAGCAGGAAGGAGGCGGTGGCGACCAGCGCCAGCAGATAGCCCGGGTGCGGCGTGCCACGGCCGCGACGGTGCGCCAGCGGGTCGCGCACCGCCCACCAGCGCTCCCAGGAAATCACCACGATGAACCTGACGGAATGTGGACGGTTGTTTCTTTGGGAGTTTCTATTTGCAACACTCGCACTCTGTAGTACGGATCAACTTTCTGACGACACGACTACGATGCTTTCACACAGTCGAACAACAATATTTGCATATAGAAACACCTTCACCACAATGCAGATCCGCTGAGCCAGTTGACGAGCACGGTGACGTGTCGCTCGACGACGAGGAAGTGCCTGATGACGGTCTTGGTCTTGGAGTCGAACAGGCCCAATATCCTGCCCGTCCAGTGGAGCAGCACGTGACCAATCAGAATAAAAGAGTCGCCCAGTAAGAACAGCGCGTCACACACGGCCAGCGCGCAGAACATGAGGCGGTTTCTAAAAGTGCGTGCCATTGTACGGGCGCGACCCCCCCCCCCAGATGACCATTGTCGTTTGTTTCATGAGAGGGGGGGGGGGCACAAATTCCTGACAAGGTCTACACAACGTAAACTGTGAATTTCTGTGCCACTCAGAAGCGCAATTAAATTCCGTCGCCAGCGACACGTGTCGTTCGTGAGGCGGCTAGCGTGTCGGCAGCGTGTGTAGTGCATATGTAGGTACTACTAGAATTTTTTTGCGCGACTAACTTACTTGGCTGGAAACTGGCGCGACTTGCGGCTGAAGACGAGCAGGACGGCACCGTTGCCGAGGAAGCCGGCGAGGAAGATGGGCACGATGAAGGCGCACCGGGCGAGGTTGTGCCTCAGCTGCATGTCCATCGTCAGACAGTCCTCCTCTCCTCCTTGCCTCTCGGCTGTGGCACCGCCCGCGGCCTCGATGTTGAGAAATTCGTGGAGTGTCGTCGTCCGGTTCTCCATTTGATTAGTCGGCGCCGCTCAACGGTTGCAACGTGGGCAATTTTCGAGTTGATAAAGGCGCTCGTTCGCTCGGTCGTTATGATAGGACCTCCGGGCGCTGGGCCGCGGCCGCGACGGCAGTAAATGCCGCGCCCTAAATCAGACGCGCGGCGCTGCTTTATTGCGATCGGGTCGCGCGGGGCTAAAAGCGCCCCTGTCTACTTTCTTCCAGGAAAAACGGCGCCGCGTCCGCGTCGGCTCGCCTCAAAGGGGGCGGAGCCGCTTTTGATGGCTCGCCGCCGGCCGCAGCCGCTCCGCCCCCCTACAAGACCGGCGCGCCAGCTCCTCCCGTTCTCTCGGTGTTGGCGCGGCGGGACGTGTTCGCCAGGAGCGCGAGACAAATGCGCGACCTATGACTTGCGAGAGTTGTCAAGAGTGGAGAGCGCCAGCAAAAAACGCCTCGCTGAAAAAGCCGCGCTGAGAAATTGGATGCGCGCGACGCGCGGCCGAGTCAAAATCCGTCTTTCTTACGACTGAGAGGGCGGAAGCAACAAACACGGCGCGAGTGCGGTCGCCGCGGCCGTCACAGGCGTTCGGGCACCGGCCGACGCGGCGTCAGTTTCACTCCGAGGGCGTCTGGCGGCTCGACACGCATGATCATGTCGGCCGCTGGCCGGATCTCGTCCAGTCGGCGCTCCGACGCCACGCTGAAGTAGCGCAGCAGCCACGCGAGTACGACCTTCCGCTCCAGAACCGCGTATCGCTGTCCTGAGTCCATATTTTTTACTTCATGGGTGCGTTGGATAGACCGACAGGACAGACCCACCCAGACAGCTCCGGCTACCGGCCGAGAAGGGCAGGTACGAAAAAGGGTGGGCGTTCCGCCTTCGCTCCGGCAGGAACCGGTCGGGGTCGTAGACGTACGGGTCGGGCCAGTGCTGCGGATTGTGGTGCGTGTAGTAGATGTTGACGAAGGCCGACACGCCAGCCGGGGCCACGAAACCGTCTGAATGGAACGGGTTCTGATTGTCGAACGAAAGTTCGGTCGGACCAACTTTTGAAAGGCGTGTCCCGCTCGATGCGGCGCACGATGTAGGGGACGGACGGGAAGAGGCGTAGCTGCTCCTTGTCGCACCGGCCCAAGAAGTCCAAGCGGCCCAAGTCCTCCCAGCTCACATCCCGATCAGAGTTTCCTGGCATTCATTTTCGCTGAGGGAGAGCGCGCTCGAAAGGAGAGCACACTACCGAAGATCTCGTCCAGTTCTCGATGTGCTCTTCGTTGCACCGCGGGGTGACAGCCGAACAGGAACAGCGCCCAGCCCAGCGCGGTCGCTGCCGTGTCTTGGCCCTAACGAGACAAGGTCGGCTCGGGCTCTGTCCGGCGTCTGCTGGCACTACGAGTCGGCCAGCGCTACCGCGAACATGAGCGTGTGCACTTCCTCCTGAATGCCGCGCGCGTCGATCTCGCCCTTGCTCTCCATCTCCAGCAAGAGGTCCAGAAACACGCGTCTAGAACGTTCCTCGCAATGTTCGAACCAAATTGATGAAAATCGCATTACATGGGTACGTATACCTCCTAGTGCCGTTTTCAGAGTCCGCCTCCAATTGTTTCTCACGTCTCTCGCCGATCACCTTAACAGCTTAATCTTAATCTGAGTCCTGAGACCTGAACCCGCTAACAGAAGAAATCTGTCGGTCGCCACGCAATCAACCCGTATCGCGACAAACCTGTCTCGTGAAGTCGTGGGCGACGTCGACGCACCGCTTGAATTCGCGACCGTCGCCGAGCCAGTTGAAAAGAAGCTCGTTCCGGAACCAGGGTGACTTCATGCGATTGAAAATGATTAGTTTGATCCTGCAAGGAGAAAATGAGAGCGTTATCGAGAAACTATTTCTATACGCAATTCTACAGTGAGCAATGAATGCTATAGGTACTCTTGTGGAGCAAGACATTCGTTTCGTACCCAAGAAATAAGCACCTACCTCTCTACGGCTTTGACAAAGTCGCTATCTTCTTTTGCCTGCAACGCGAATTGTGCGTACGTCCATACGTACCATAGTTATCTGTACATGCCATGAACATGAAAGGTGCTGAGCTTACCGTCTGAGAGTTGAGCTTAATTCCCATAGCGGTCTGACACACGACGTCCAGTGCTAACAGTTGTATCAGACGAGTTGCGTTGGCCGGCTCTTTTGCTAGTTGTTTGACAAATGTCTGTAAAGAGAATGCGCTGAAAGGTGTTTCCTGGAGACAAAAAAGCCTGTGCCGAAAAACCTTGGCCTGGAGATTGAAAATCTCGACAAAGTCTTTGAGAATCGAAAAGTGAAACGTCGGGGTCAGCAGTCGTCTGCGATTGCGCCATTTTGGGTTCTTGCTGGAAATGAGAGCGAGGCACAACTTTACACAGAAACAAGATTTCTCGGTGAACACGTCATTGTCCCAAGTGCGGGGGTTGAAAAGTTGCCGTTGCGGACTACAGTTTTGCGCGCACGATTCTGGGTTCGATTCTTGATCGAGTGATCGACCCACAAACGAGGACTTCCCTATCAATGGATTCTTTGTGCTGCCGCTGCCCCAGACCTTAGATGGCGTTTTTCCGAGTGTGCGTGGCGTGGCGGCCCTCACGGATTATATATGTGTGCCTGCTCTACTCGTCATGGAGATGTGTATGCTATATGGGCTATGGACGGCCTCTTACTGTTGTTCTTAATCCAACAGCAGCAACAAGGGGGGGGGGGAGGCTGGGGGTTGTGAGGCCGACTAAAGGCGGAACCTGACGAGCAGTCCCTCCTGCAGCCAAGGCGTCATGTAGTCGTACTCGACGCTCTTCTCCAGGTGCTGCTGACTCGCGAGCACGACCTCGTTGTGCTCGGGCGCGGAGACGGCGACGAACGCGCGGTGGAGGACCCACAGCCGAATCATGCCCGCCTTCTGGCCGAACATCTCGGGCCAGCCCATGAACTGGTCGAACGACACTGAACCGTGTCCCCCCTCTGGCTTGCGGCTACATGAGTGTCGTGTGGATTTCTGGAAGCTCACGGTCGGTGCGCCAGAGCATTTGTAGCGTGTTGCCTAGCAAGAAGTAGGCGGGCGGTCCTGGGATCCGGTTGACCCTTTGCCAGAAGCGCCAGAACAGCAGAAGCCTCCAGGTCAACAGAGCGGCTAGAGCGGCCAGACAGCAGGCCACGCCCAGCAGGGCCATATTGCACGTCGTCCACGGCGTCGACACCGCCCGCTTGTCGTCTGCTGTGTCAATAACGGAACATGCGACGCGGGGGAGTGGGGTCAAAAAGTCGTCTCGCGACGCGTGTCGTCAGGTAAGGTAGGGTTTTACACAATGGCGACGTCGACGCGTGGCGTAGACGACACACGGCGCTGACACGTTCGAAAGCGAGCAAAAGGGGGCCATCGGAGAGACGTGGACGTAGGGTCGCGTCGTACTGGAGTGATACCGATCGATTCGTAGGTGCGCGCACGTCAGCTGCATCGACTCGCGGCGCATGAATGTAGGTGGCAGGGGCAGGCACACCCACCCGAACACAGCACATTATGTCGAATTCCACACGAATCTCCATGTAATGCGTGCGCACTGCGGACGTTTCGTGTGAGCGGAAGATTCGTGGTGATACTGTCCGTGCTTTTAAATTTCAGATTGTCCGATAAGCATTCAGTGAAAAACGATGCTTCTCGCGGAGCGTTCAACAACGCATAAAACATTATGCTGGATTTGCAATTTTGCACATTCATGCGATTGAGTGCCATCATTCTTTGCCCATTTTAAATGAATTATCGCATGGAAATCTCGAAATCTCCATATCTGATTCGTTGCGCAAACAGACACTCCGCAGTGTGTGCGAACTGGGGAATTTCGCCAGCTTGGTAATTAGGCACATCTGAAATTCAAATGTCTCGTGCATTTGCCATTGGCGCGAAGAGCAAAAGCGCGAACGTCATGGCGTAGTTAATGGGGGACGACCCCCTGGGAGAAGGCAGCCGGCTTTCGTTAATACACAGAAGCCGCGCGCCGGTCGACGTCCGCCAAAGACTAATCAGAGGACGATAATCCAACATTCGCGCCGTTGTGTCCACAGAAGAATAGTCGCGAAAATACTGACTCAAAAGAACACCAAAACCCGGTTGAGTCACAGCACCCAGCTAAAAATACAAGATGTTTCGCGTCCACGAAATTCTCAACCGAAAACGACTGATGGGAGAGCTGAACGCGCTCTCGGAAACACCGAGTGAGCTGAATTTTTGCAGCAAGTCAGTCGTTCTGCCAAAAAAAAATTCAGAGCAATCATCGGTGGGCAAAAAAGTGTCAATGTCCATAATCGGAGCGGCTAGCGGGGGTCGTAGTTGCTGGACGGCTCCGCTGCCCCGTCGACAGTTGCCGCGGCAGTCGACGACCATCGACGAGTCGGCAGCTGTCGACACCGACGGGGCAACGGCGGCACGACCGCGTCAGCGACCGCACACCGTCGCCAGTCGGCGGCGGCGTCGGAGCGGCGCGCGCGCCTCGGACGTCTCCACGACGTCGGCGACGTCGGCGTCGCCGCCGCAGCTCGACGCGGCAATTGGGGGCGTCGTCTCGTTCGAGTTGCGTCTGCGCCGACGGCTGGACGAGACGCAGCGGAGGGCGCTGGGCGTCACCTGGCGTCGTCTGACGCAGGCGCCGCGCAACTCGGGCCGAGGCGCGGTGCCCATCATGGCCAAGGTCTTTGAGAACGTCATGGCCAAGCGACCCGCCGTCAAGGACATGTTCTACTCGGCGGCGTTCATCAGCTGCATTGTCGACAAGGCCGCGCACGTCGGCACCGAGGATCGAGGTTCGTAGTAGTTTAAATCGAATAGATGGACATTTGTCGTCGTGCGCAGTAAAATGAGGTAACATTTTTGCAAAATATGTCGACATTCACATTAGTCCCTTCAAATCTGTCGTCGCATCTATGTACCCTCAGTTTTTTTGGCGCATGTTTATGCAAATCGGGTACGCATTTAAAATTAGACCAATTGTCGAAAATGTCGCAGGGCACGAGTTGCAATGCAAATTTACTTAAAATGCATAATTTGCATATCATACATGCGCTAACGGGACATGCAAACCAACGCTACGGGACACGCTAATGCAAACCTGCGCACTGACATCGTGAGTCGTGACGCAGAGCAAACCTATGGACAACTTTATGGCAATTCCAACTACTACTCTTGCAACACGAATTTTAAACGAAAAATTACAGAGATGAACTCGAGTCCAGAACGACTGCAAGTTGGTTGAACCCTTTTAGTCACAATATTTGAATACTTTAGTGACAATAGCGACATGTCGCGACCACGCCGCTCTGTTGGTTGACCTCGTCGACTACATCGTCGGCTCTCTCTTGGGCCACCAACGGCAGACGATGGAGTTTGATTGGATTGTCGACATGGGTTGAGGAGATTTTGTTTTGCGTTTGTCATATTTCTGTGGTGATGCGCTTATGAGCGCAAATTTCCAGGCGCCAAGCACGTGCAGCTGGCGTCGCTCGGCTTCGACGCGCTTCTTTGGGAGCACTTTGGAGAGCAGTGGACGGACGTCATGTACGCGCAGGATGTGGTGCGCGCCTACCCGCACGCGCTCAAGGTGCGTGCGTGCGCATACCTGTAACTGGGGGGGTGGTGGGGGGGCCTTTGGGGGCCCCCCACTAGTTTTTCAACCCCCCCCCAACTCCCCCCCGACCCCCCCCCCCCAGAATTTTCCCAAAGGATTTTCGTCATGTCTAAAACGATAAAAGTGAGTAACTGTTGGTGTTTTTCAGTGCTTTTCAGTGTTATATGACCATAAAACAGCTAAATAACACTGTTTACACCCTTTTTATACCCATTTTAGACCAATAAGTACCATTATAACTCAAACAATGACCAGCTACCCCCCCCCCCACTTTTTGCTCCGGAGACCCCCTCCCCCAAAATCGGCCAGCTACCCCCCCCCACTCTGCCAGACCCAGTTACAGGTATGTGCGTGCGTGCGTGCGTACGTACGTGCGTGGTGCGTGCGTGCGTGCGTGCGTGCGTGCGTGCGTGCGTGCGTGCGTGCGTGCGTGCGTGCGTGCGTGCGTGCGTGCGTGCGTCTGCAAGTGCTGTTGCGCTCACCTCGCACGCACTCCCGCATGCATGCGCCCGCCCACGCAGGCCTGGACGATTCTCATCGCGATGCTGACGGATCAGTGGCGCTGCGCGTTTGAGAGCCGACTCAAGAGGGAGCGTCGTCTGACGGTGACGATTCTGTCGCGCTGTCGGCACCGCCTCGAGCAGCGCCGTCTCGACCGCGCCGCGTCTGGGGCGGCTCCGCGCGCTTCGAACAATGATGAGGATGATTGGCACGAGCATGCGGCCGGCCGGTGCAGCTGTTGACGGCGACACGACAACCCTGACTGGGCTCTCATTAGCGAGAGGTGCAGCACCATTCAGCGAGGCCCAACCACCTGATGCGGAGAAGTGCGAACTCGGAAGTGTGTGCCCGGATCGCGAGAAGGCCAAACAATTGTTTCTCTGGATTTACATGTACGTCAGTGTACTGGGTTTCACAACAACACAAAAGCGTTATAACCTACATGAGGGTTCCTGTTCCGTGTGCGACGTAGAGATGCGCCTTCATATTACTACGCCCGCAGCGCAATTTCTTTCGACCTCTTCTTTCGACAGTTGCTATGAGGTTTTTTTGAAGCTTTGCCGAGAACACGTGCCGTGAGCGAGCGTCAAAGGTCGGCAGCGGATGCGAAATGCGATTCCGCCTCCTTTTCGCTTCGACAACAAAGACAGCGGCGAGCAGGCGGACGGAGATGGAGCGAAGAAGAAGAAAGGAATCCAATTTGCCCTCGGCTCAGGACCCGGGCAGGCGTCACCGGCAGGCTCGACTCGGATTAATTCGAAAGAGTTCATTAGCGCTTCCGCCATCTGGGGACTCTTCCTGTTGCCTCTCTGGCCACTCCCCTCCGCCCCCCTCCCCCTCCGTTCCACATCTAGAGCGCGCGCGCGCGAGTTCGAAGAATTGGCGACGGTGCACCAACAACAAAAGGACTCGAGTTGCTTTCTGTCGACTTTCGTCTAAGATTTCTTCGTGCGGCTTCAGCGGCCGTCGGCCACAGCAACCCTTCTCGGCTCCACAGCCAACTTTAACTCGAGGAAATCAGTCGTTTGTTTTGCAAGCGAATAGAGCGACCGATCCCACAATGGCAGGTGACTAGCTCAATCTTCTTTTCGGATAGAAACCAATCGAACCGAAATAGAACGAACTGATCTTTGTGCCTGAGGCAATTGTACACCTGTTTCTCAACGTGATGTGTGTTCCGATTCGAGATGACTCGGATTTGTTGACTTAACGCTTCAGTGCAACGCTTGTACGAACCACAAAACAACTTTGTCGAAACTTTTGCATCCCTGGAAGCCACTGATTGGAGTGATGCAGTATCCTCGCCGCCTAATATGATGTAGAGGTTCCAATTTTCAAATGCCACTCATTGGTAGTTGTTAGATTTTGTTGTCGCTTCACAAATTGTGGCAGGTCAGCTAAAGAGGGGTCTAATCTTCTTGTTTATCCTTTGGCACTCTTTTTGTTTACGCTGATGTCGCGGGGCGACGACGCCAATCAGAATAACAGCACCGTGCCTTCGTCTCACGGAAGGTGCATGCATGGGCCTAGTCTCTCCCTACCCCTGCCGCTTCTATCTGCTAAGTGCAGGAGGCTGGCGTCCCAGTTAACGAGAAGCGTTCTCGGCTTTTGCCGCAAGTGTCTCCTGGGCAGCGGCAGTTGGTTTTTCTACCTGCGGGTGGCCCACTCGCGTGGGCGAAGCGAGAGCCGCCGCCGGTCGTCAGTCAGGCGCGAAGTGAAATGGGTCGCTCTTGCTCGTGACGTCTGTCTGTCACTCCGTGGGCTGTCTCGGTTGCGCACACCTGCGCGACGAACGAGCGACGTTCGCTCGGCTTTCGCTTGAACCGCGTGTGCCATAGCCGCGTGCCGCAAAAACAATTCCCCGTAATTACCGCTTGCTGCGCCGCAGTTGATTTGCCCGGCTGCGCGAAACTTCCTCCCGCCGCGCTTCCCCCACCAGCGACGCCGGTGCCGACACCCCCGCCATACATAGGAACGTCCAACGCTGAGGAGGCGCGCGCCCACGCGCCCACGCCTCACCGGCGTCGGCGGCCGCAAATCGGGCGGCCGTGACGAGTGTTTCCCCTGGGCGCGTCGACGATCGGCAGAGGCGCAGCGACGCCGCGCCAGTTTCGAATCCAATTGGAGTCGGCCATTAGCAGGCGGCTCGTCAATATGCATAACGGGCGTGCCGGAACGAACCTTCTTTCCACCGGGCGTCGTCGCTAAGTGGCTCGAGACGCGCCCCCCCCCCGGCATCGACATTTTAGGGGCGCTGCGCGTCTATTGCCTCCCCCTCGCTTACTTCTCTAACCGGTTGCAGACGAAATCAGACGGCTCCCAGACGTCGACACTGCCCCAGAGGCCATGTGGACATGACGACGAGGACGGGCGCGTGCGTGCTGGCGGGCGGGAACGCGTCGGCGGAACCGTTCGAACCGGTGGCGCTCGTCCACCTCAACAACAACTCCTTGGTCCTGTTCGGCGTCTACTCCACGCTCTTCATCATCGGACTATGCGGTGCGTAAGGCCCACTCACTTCTGCGGTCTGTACCTACCGCCCTGGTGCAACACATGTACGGGTACCTACTGGCTGGCACGCTGGCACAACATAGGCGTGCGTTTCTACGCAAATGTTAAATTTCCAGACATTTTTTGCATTGAGTCAGAACAGCACGTTAATTTTTCCTACAGTACGGCCATCACCGCGAGTGCTGCTTAGTGCTCGACTTTCGGGGTACGTGCGCTCATGCGTTCACTACCCGTGCAGACAACACCTATCTATGTATGTAATTGCAAACTGCTAATTGGTCATTAGCGCAGCAAACAGCCGCCACGTCTGAATGATCACGAACCGCGCACGGTCGGACGATCCAGTGACGAGCACTCATAAAGATCTACACGTCAACACATTACAGAAACCCGAAGAAAGAGAGTTAGACATATGCTGCACACACATACGGTATCTACACTAGTAGAAATGCGGTTTGCACATCCGGATCAGTTCGCAAAGTTACACACTTTTATGCAGGACACTTCTCGCTCAGTGCAGCCCCCCCCCCCCCGCAGCGGGCGGATGGTCTAGTAGTAGAGAATCTGTCTCTTGCGCGCACGGTCCTAGGTTCGATTCTCGATGGAACCACTGAAAACCCGTCTTTCCCTATCCATGGAATTTCTCGTGCTGTCGCTGCCCTAGATTACAGATGGCGTTCTTCCGACTGTCTTCGGCTATTTATGCGGCTCTAGACTGGAAGGAAGACTCTACCCGTCATGAAGACGGGTATGCTATATGAGCCATTGACGGCCTCCTAGCGTTGCCCCTAATCCACCAACACCACCGCCCCCCCCCCCCACCAACCCCCACTCCGGCCCACCACACCGCAGAGCGGGGAATGCGTGGATTCTGACATGCATACGTCATGCTGACATTACATATCAATACGTACAATGTATGCACAGTACATATGTCTACACGCTTGCAGGGAACGTGTCCATCTTGAGCTACGTGATCTTCCTGTCGCGCTCCCTACGACGGTCAGTGTTCGCGCTGAGCAACACCTTCCTCTACGTGGTGACGCTGTGCGTCGTCGACACCCTGGTCGTCCTCACTATGCCCATGATCATACTCAACAACCTGCACACCGCCTGGTGGGCAGCGCTGAACGATGTGCATACACCCACGCACTGCACTGCGCTGCGCATCGTCGCCAGGGCGGGTATTCGAGACGAGTACTGTACCAACTTAGACTGCCGATCACTCGACAGTGTGTCAGGCACGCACGCACGCGAGCCACTCTGTTGGAATTGCTGGTGCGCGTGAATTGCTTAGTTTCTCCCTCAGGGGAATGTGGATGATTAAAGACGTGAGACGGGCTCTCAATCATAACGAGTGGACGACAAATCGATGGGCACGTTTCCATTCCGGGCAGGGTGTTCGGCTACGCTGGTTGCAAGCTGTTCCTGCTGAACGAGCAGCTCAACAAGACGCTGTCGACGTTCGTGCTGACGGCGCTGGCGTTCGTCCGCTGCTGGATGGTCTGCTATCCGCCGCACAGCGGCTTCGTCCACCGCTTCTCCATCAACGTCAAGATCCTCGGCGCCTCGCTGGCGCTCAGCGCCCTCCTCATCGTGCCCAACGTCTACTACGCCAACGTCCAGTACGTCCGCAGGCTGCACCCGCACAGGACCATGCGTGGCAAGTGCGTCGAAGAGTGGGTGCGTTGCTCTCGGCCTTTTTGTTCCACTGCACTTTTGCATTTCCTTCGGTCGAAACTCCGGCGCCATCCAGCTCTGATAGACCAATTTGGCACATTTACACTGTGCAGTGGGCAGTGGCGGTGGCTAGGCAGCGTCGTAGCCTGGATTTTCATATGGGTGTGGCGAAATTTTTTTTTTTGGCAATTTTTGCCTGAGGCATTCGTTGTATTAAAATGTTGCGTAAAGTTGATTGTTTACATCCCAAATGCAGCTAAGGCTCAACAAATGTGTGTGCTTTGCGCACTATGACAGTGTAGCACACCTGCTGCTGCACCTATGTTCACCATGGTTAATGTTCACTGTTCATACGACTCGTTCGCTTTGAGGAGATCGCCTGTCAGAGCGAGATGCCGGCCCGTCTGCAGCTCGTCTACGTCTTTGTCTACTTCCTGGTGGGCTTCCTGACGCCGGCGGTGCTCATGACCTTCTTTTACGCTCGCCTCCTGCTGCGCCTGCTGCGTCAGAGTCGGCGACGGCTCTTGCGCAGTCGCGTGCCCTACCGCCGGGTGACCCTGTACACGGTGCTGATCACCTGCTTCTACTTCGCCTGCTTCACGCCCTACTGGGCCAATCAGCTCTCGCTGCTCTACGCCCACCTCGCCTCGGGCGAGCACTACCCTTTGAACCTGACCAATGACCAGATCAGCTGGCACCTCGCCATACACGCGCTGCCCTACGTCAACCACTGCTTCAACTGGGTCTTCTACGCGCAGCTCAACACACACTTCAGGAAGGGTAAGCGGACGGACGGCGGATGGCCTAGTGGTAGAGAAGCGGCTGCGAGCGCGCACGGACCAGGGTTCGATTCCTGATGGAGGCGGGCGTGTCATGTCAATGGATTTTCTCGTTCTGTCGCTGCCGTAGATCGCACATGGCGTTCTTCCGAATGTCTTTGGCGGCACTCGTTGCTAATGTGCGTCTAGACAGGAAGACGATATGGATATGGGCAGGATGTCTATAGCATAATGCTAGGTGTATTCTAGTCATTGACGAGACGACCTCTTAGTCTTAGTGCCCTTAGTCAAGTAACAGGCGGAGTCCCGCTCCCGGCTCTAGTCGCCCCCCCCCCCCCCCTGCACGGTGCTAGCCCCTTTAGGTTTGTGGCTCATGGCCGAGCAGTCACGCCGACGTCAGATGGTCGTCGAGAACGGCGGCGCGGTCTCGCCGCGTCGACTGGCGCAGTTCGAACTCACGCCCTGCTTGGGCAGCAACGGCTGCGCCAGCGGCGGCGGCCCCAACGGCTGCGGCACGAGCGAGCGGATGCGCGCCGAGGAGGAGGGCGCGCAGGAGAACAGCTACAGCCTCGTGGTCGAGGCGAGTCGCGGACAGTGCCCCACCTGCGGACAGAAGGTCGACTCGGCCCTGCCCATCAATCCCTTCTCCAAGTACAGAGTCGTCAAAGAAACCATTATGTGAACGAGAATACCGTAGGCTGATGGCGAGTGCACCGGGTCGCGTTCGAGCTGACTAAGATGCGCACGAAATTTCCAGATATATTTTTGGGGGGGGGGGTTTATTCTTGGGATTTTTCGCGTGTGATTCGATTGATTGTGTGACTATTGGCCCGAAGTTGGAATAAATTAATGACCACTGCACAAGAGGTGCCCATCCAGGTTCAATTTGCGCGTTTCATTTTCTACCGTTCTACTTAGTGATACGATAGCGCTCGTTTCAAAAACTTGTACGTCGATTGCGCGAGAAAATGCGAAAATTCGTGAGTTCGTTGCGGTGTTCGCAATCGCATCGTCTACTCGAGAAGAAGCCGTTAGTAGGGCCGGCCGACTATAGGTCGGCTTCTAGCAAGAAAGGTAACGATCCGGTGGTTCAGTTGATTGATGACCCTTTGCACTCATATTTGTTTGGCAAGACCGCAAAACGGTCGAAAAATGCGTCGAAAGAGCCAATGTTGGACGTGGCGGGTCTTCCAAAGCTCAGGGATGGACTCACGCTGTTGGAACACCTGGAAGCGGAGGCCGAAGACTTTAGCCGACCCTACAAGTTCTGAGACTAATTGATTTTGCAAAATGAAAAAAATCGTGAATTTTAGAGATCTGTTGGAAAAGGCTTGTCGCTGCGCCGATGCGTTGCCTCCCAAACCCGAGAACTGGAGTCAATCGGCTGGATGGACTAAATACGAACCAGACAGCTTTGTTGCTGAAGGACCTCACTTGGAAGATGTATTATTTTTTGATGTCGAAGTGTGCGTGGCGGAAGGGAACTTGCCAACGCTGGCCGTCGCAGCGTCGGCTACCCATTGGTGGGTTCATGACTGAGTTCATGCAGTCTTGCAGTGGTGCCCTCGGACTCGGAAATTGGGCCAGGAGAGGGGTAAATGTCCAATATCTTTGTAGACGGGGTGGGGAGGGGTAATTCCGGATTTTTAGGATGGATACTCGCATCGAAATTTCACCTAAAATATAAAATACCTAAAATTTTCTCATATAAATGTGCTGAGCACTGAGCTCTCTCTCTCCCCCCCCGCTCCCCCTACATGGGCACGTGTGGTGCCTTGCCTCGTGTTTTCTGCGCTGAGGTAGCTGCGGCAACAATGTGTCGCGATTTGTCCAGTCTAACTTTTCCTCGCTACCACATGTTCTTCAGTAAAGTTCCAGGTATTCCTGGTGCAGCGCCGACTTGGCGGAGCAGCTGAGTGGAAGGGCTGCGAGCAGCAGCTGGCAGTCGCCAGCGCAAGAGACTTACGACCGACTCATCAGCCTGGAGCGTCTGCGCACAGCGGAGAGTCGTGCCAGGCCGAGAATGGTGATCGGTCATCACGTGCTCTTCGATCGTGCTAGAATCAAGGAACAGTATCATGGAGAGGTGGGTGGCGCAACGGAATAGTTGCGACAAAACAATTGTCACCTTTTTTAATTATTTTTTTTTAAGATTGACAGGAGCCATTATTGGTGCCAAATACCTGTACTATAAGATACTTTTAGAGTGTTAACCGCAACTAATGTTTCCCAAAAGCCATTAGAAGCGTATTTAGCAGCGTTTTACTCAAATGGTGACAAAGCCGCTTCCTCTAAATGGTCATGTACGGTATTGCACTATGTTGGAACCTGTTGGGAACCCCATAAAGAGCTTGGTTTTGGTGCTAACTAATAAGCAAGTTTATGCATGAATAACTACTAATTGTGCCATTTAAACACCATTTAAACGACTTTTTGCACTCAGAAGCTATATTTTACCCAAAAACAGATTATAGTTTATTAGTTTAAAAAAAAAATTCAACTTAAATTTTTTAATTGTGCAACCCTGGCCTCAAATCGTTCTAGCATGTGCGTCGTGTCCTGTGGTGCCCTCCCCCCCCCCCTCCCCCATACCTGTAACCGCAGGGGCTGACCAGTTGGTAACTGGGTCAGCCCGGGTGTGTGCCTTACCTTCTTCAACTGGGTTTGGCCGAATGGTGGGTGTTTGTGGGGGGTTGTTTGTGGAGCTGGGATGAATGGCCCTTCAACAATGAGGGGCTTAGGTCCAGAATAGAAAAAGTTGTGCACCAAAATATAACGCGATTCTGTGGGAGTATTTCGACTGGTGGGGAACACCCCCCCCCCCCCCATAACAGGCGTTCGAGCATCATTGCCCACACCAGAATGGTCGCTTGCAGCGCAGCGGCTTGCGTTTCTTCGACACGATGTGCATGCACATTGCGTGCAGGGGAATGGTGACAGAGCAGCAACCCCTCTACTACACTGACGTCTCTAGAGCTGATGACAAGGTGGCTTTTGTTGACCAGCGATTGCAGAGAAATCGAAATTGCTTCGTTGACCTTTTGACACATGCAGATGGCCTCCTGGCTGCCGCATTGGAAGAAGCGAGTCTGTTCCAACAGCCTCGAGGCAACACATGCGTACTACTGTGGCCATGGAAGCGATTTGAAAGTCGACAAGAAATTGAGAGACACGTTTATCAAAGGGTCACTAACTGATGTAGCAGAGAAGTTCCAGGTTGGGGGTTCAGAAGTTGTTCTGCATTATTATGGCTGTGGTTTATGATGAGTGGTGCAAAGTTGTTGCACTGCACAGTGTTTGTATTGTCTACATTGTATATGCAAATGGACAGGACGTTACTACCTTGTAGGTGAATAGTATGTTTACGTTATGGTCACAGGAAATAGGATTGAATTATTCTGAAAATATCTTTGGACGTATTTTGTTGTGTGCATTTTGTTTGTTGTGGTTAATGCGATTTTGGTGGTATACTTGTGGTTGTGGGTGGCTTTTGGTATGACAATTATTAATGTATGCCAATGGAGTGCCTGATGTCATAAGTCCACTTGCATCACTTGCATTACATCCATTCACTATGGATGATTGAAGAGATGTTTCCCTTCCTGCCCAATTTCCCAATTGAATTGCCTGCTAGGTTACCAGAAATTCATGTCAATAGATGAAGTTCTTGTTCTTCATTGTATGCTCATTTTGTGTAACTAAAGTGTCAGACCATCATGACACACTCCTTTGCTGAGAGGGTGAGCATTGATGGTTTAGTTGACCTAGCCATTTCAGACAATCGCAGGAAACAAATGTTTTGGATTTTGGTGGTTTTTAGTGGAGCTGTGTATGCAGTTTATGGGATTTTTATGGTGATTCAAGACTACTTACACAAACCATTTATGACAACATTGGACATTGAGATGAATGATAGGTGACGTGAATATGCATGATTGAGTTTCACTTGAGGAACAAGCATCTTGATGCTGAACAGCAATTCAGATTGAACTATCCAGCAATTCAGTTTTGCAACTATAACAGCATAGACCAGCAGAAAATAGTAGATGGAATTTTGACTGAAGACCTAGCCAATGTCCTGCAAGTGAATCTTCAATCAGTTTCTCAAACAGCAGTTTTCGATAATGGTGTTTGGGGCTTGAACAGCACTAACTATGTCAGTGATACAGATTTGTCAGATTTCAATATAGCTGCAGAGTTTCACAAGGCTGCATTTTCTGGTAGGCTGATTGGATGTTTAGGTTATGGTAGTGAATGTAGTTTATGTTGAGTTATAGTCAACAAGACATTCATCATGTGTCAACATATTGGTCTGCCAGTTAACTGTTCAGCTGTTCTAAGTCCAGCTTTTAATACTAATTTTGGATCCTGCTTTCTGCTTCAATCTGAGATGAAGCAGAGGAATGATGGTCTTGGCTGGATATTTCTTATGCAGCTGAATTCTAAGAACAGTTATGTTGGTCATCTACCAAGTCTACTATCTGGGATGGCTATTTTTATTAGTGAACAGTTTGATCCTCAGCTGTTCACTTACAGAACTCTTTATCCAGGAAGCTTTTCAAAAATCTATCTCAAGGTTTGTGCATGTAGTTGTTATAAGGATGATGTGTAAATCACCCTGATTGAGATGTACTTTACTATGGCATTTCTTGTTGGAAGTGTTGGAGCACTGGTTTGAGCTTGCTAAATGCTACTGCTGAGACACCTAAGTGATCTGGTGGCTTCACAGATGCTGCCAGGTCCGTCCTGTGCAATTACAGAACCTAGTTGGGTCTTAGGTTGTTCTGCTGAGTTGTGTTGTGCCAGCATAGTGGTTCCTCCTCAAGACCTCGCCTATGAAATCACTTATTTCAGAAAACAGTTTACAAGCTTGCAAAGACATCAGATCCAAAAACCAGTTGTGTGGATGATGTACCAAAAAAGGTGTTTAAGCAAGATATGCTTTACTCAAAATCACTCTGCAAAATGGACTGCTACTACTCAACTGTACTTGAACTTTGCAACTGTATTCCTCCAGAAGATAAACTGGTTTTGCAGAATGCATCAGTTCAACTGTGCATTGATCAGAAAAATAGTCACTGCATGAGGCACATCTCAATGATGCCAGGTTTTTTGCCACTGATAGCCAAATGCCAGGATGAGTGTAAGATGAAGTGCACACAAGTTGATTTTGACCAGAGTGTTAGCCAGAGTGCATTCCCATCTGCATTTGTGAAAAATTATCTGCATAAAAAGAGTACTACAAAGAACTTGGATCTGGATGATGTGATACTACTGGAGATTGCTTATCATTCAATTGATGTTGGTTTGGTTGCATTCTGTTGGCTATAATTAATGTAGAGCTGATCTTGTTGCACATAAAGTGAACGTTCAGGTAGTTGTGGTAAGTCAAGTTGAGGCAACAACTACTGATGGGTTGATTAGTCAGATTGGTGGTCAACTGGGTCTGTGCTTGGGGGCCAGTCTGATCAGTCTCATTCAACTCTTTGTGCATGGTTGTGGCAGCCTGAGCAAAACACTTCTGCCCAACAAAACTTTGAAGAGCGATGTTGTGAAAATGTGATTTTGTTGTATGTCTGCTTTTATTTGTATTGTGTGTGTGAGTGAAGGTGTGGCAACTATTAGCGCTTTTGTCAGCTGATATACATTGTACATGAGTCATCCTGAACCATGATGCACAGCTGACTGACAGTTACAAAATCATTCAGCATGCATTCTCAATATACTCATCTCACGCTAGTCATTTGGCTTTGAGATTAAATTTTATTTCCATGCATCTGTTGCTTTGAACATGTTGTATCGAATAAACACTTGCACATTAGATTGCAATCTTGTGCACCTGTGTCCTGTGATTGGTCAAATCATTTAGCAATGTGAATAGACTGTGACTGCCAATGGTGCTGGAACTTAATTAATGGTGTATTTGTTTTTGCTGCTAGTGGATGTGCTTTCCTGCCCTTCCAAGCATTGGAATTGTCTGTTCATTCAGTAAGGCAGTATGGCATAGTTGTGTTTGCAGGAACTTTGCACTTACTGTGGAGCTGATGTTCAAGCGACTGCTGAACTGTTCGCAAAATTGTGGCCAGTCTTTTCAGAAAGGTGCCATTCTGTCTTTTGGTTGGCCATTTTTTACTAAGGACGCGTCACGTGTGCTTTCATTGTGCTTCCAGATTTCGCAGTCCGGTGACGCTGCTCGGGACTCTAGAGATGAGTAGTGCCTATTTGCCAGTCAATGAGAACTGGAAGCGTTTCATACAGCGCTGTGATGATGCTGTGGAGCGTGCTGAGTCGCAGGCGATCGAAATCGTGAAAGCGGCGGTTGACCAAGCGCTCAAACGAATTACTGAAGGGGCTGCTGCTGGGTGGGTGCGCGGCCGGCTCAGAACAGTGGTATGTGCGTGTTGAACAACACCTCTTGCAGAGGCAGCGAAGATCCATGGTTATGGTGCTTGGACAATACAATTACCAAGAAAGGGCTACCCAAGTAAGGCTTCCTGGACATTATACAGTACATATAACGACGTGTCATGCATGTATTGTATTTTAATTTATCCAGGTCTCTTAACATGTGTATTGTGTGCACTGTGTACTGCGAATTAGACAATTGCGTTTTATTTCCACATGGCGACTTAGCAACAGTTGTCAATGTCGCACACGAATACACGCTAGAGTCAAACAAAACGAGATGGCATACGTACAGTATGCACGCTGCAGAGACAGGCAAGCTTGACCTTCTGAAACGAGGAGACTTACACTACAGTCTAGCCTTTAGACGCTACCGTACCTTTAGGTAATAAAGCAGCTACCGAGCATTGAACACATGTGCCTGTTTTTGTGTTGTTCTAGACGTCACGCCACTAATTCAGATGGTACGAAAAGCTGGAGCCTATTCTGGAGAGGCGGACGCCAGGGCCCCGCTTCCGTTTCTGCAACTCGAAGATTCTGCCGAATATCCTGCGGATGACCTTTGAGGGTTTCCCCTTGCACTACAGAACGAGACTGGGCTGGGGATACCTGGTGCCCAAGAATGAGCCGAGCCAGAGCCACCTCGCGACGGACTTTCTGACGTCGAGAATGGGCAAAAGATTGCTCTTTCCCGCCAGGTAGTGAAGAGTGGTTTGGTGTACTTTCAGCAACTGTCGATGCTGTACTACGTACTATGCACTGTGCACAGTTTCCATACCATCAGTTGATTTGTATTTCAGAAGTCTTCTGGATTTAACGTTGCCCGTGGCGAACGAGAATCGCATGTGGACGGATTGTTGGCGCTGCGACGACAACTGCAAGCAGGGCAAGTTCCACAAGTGGTTTTGCTGGAGGCCGCTGCCTCCGCACTCGGTGAGACCATTGAAGAGTTGTGGAAAAGAGGCGATTGCGGTACTGGGATTTTAACCCAGGTCTCTCAGGAATACCGGCCCTGTATGCTAACCACTAGACCACACTCGCACGCCTCCTATACCACAAATCCTGTAACCGGGTCTGGTCGGGTTTGGGAGCAGTTGGTGTCCGGAGCAAAACGCGGGGATAACGCTGAAAAGTACTGAAAAACGCCAACATGTAGTCACTTCTATCGTTTTGGACGTTGGAAATCATTTAGAAAAATTCTGTTGGGAGGGTCGGGGGAAGGGGCTTCTGGTATGGGCACCCAGTTTCGGGCATGGGAGAGACTCAATTGCGTGCGTCCTTTGCCGTTGCCCTTCCGATGTTGTGTTTGCTGTTTCGTGTGAATTTGGAATTGCGCGTGTGGGAACGGGCGGCATTTGTCGCAGGTGGGAGACATTTGGGTGTCATTTTAGGGCTCAACGGGCTCGACGACGAAGGGGGTCAGTAGCCCTCTGGCGAAAGGTTACGAGTCGCTCATGAAGTCGGGTCAGCTGAGGTGCCACGGCAGCGGGGAGCGCGACGCGCTCGACCCGGCCCTCGAGCTCGTGCAGCTGCTGAAGCAGTCTCGCTACTGGATGTCGAACAGGGACCGCGTCCTCGAGCAGATCGACTGCCTCCTTCCCGCCGAGGAGACTGGCGTGGAGAGGAGGTGGGGGAGGGAGAGGATGAAATGCCCAATGCCGAGGTGATGGTGGTGCCCTCATACACTGGGTGGGGTCGGGCCGCGTTAGTTGGGAGGGGGGCGATAATGAAAAAATGGTACACAAAAATAGCGTCGAAACGCGCCGTATAGCGCCTTCCCCCCTCCCCCTCCCAATTACAGGCGTGGGTGCCCATGAAAAAGCGGCGACTCGATTTAGCGGCGCGATTCTGCCTCAGCTGGCGGTGGCCGGGACGGTGACGCGGCGCGCGGTCGAGCGCCTTTGGATGACCGCCTCCAATCCCAGGGTGGGCCCTTCGAATGGGTTAGTTGCCTGCGTTCGGCCTGACGTGGGTGTGGCTTTCGGCTGACAGGCCGATCGAGTGGGCAGCGAGCTGAAGGCGCTCGTGCAGGCGCCGTCCGGTTGGCGCTT
Source organism: Paralinhomoeus sp. GSCO2_6 (assembly GCA_030248085.1). Taxonomy (NCBI): domain Eukaryota; kingdom Metazoa; phylum Nematoda; class Chromadorea; order Monhysterida; family Linhomoeidae; genus Paralinhomoeus; species Paralinhomoeus sp. GSCO2_6. Next base: position 8,423 of record JASAMY010002710.1, on the reverse strand, counting down.
CGTCGGCGCCGACGTCGACAGTCAGGAGCAGTGGATCGCCGCCGTCTTTGGCGATGCATCCCTGGCCAAACCCAAAGCGGGTCTGTCAATGCAGTCGACACAGTGCATTCGCAATTTTGGTTGTGTGAGGAGCGTAGCAACCGACGACAGATTGCCAAGAGCTGATGTCTCAAGTCGTAAATGTGCTTGGTGAAACATTCCGGGTTCGCACAACAAATGGGTCGTCTTCTCCTATGCGCTTATGCCTAACTGGCGGTGGCTTAACTAGGGGGGGGGACGGGTTTCCCTTTCCCCCAGAATTTGCTCAACCCTCACCCACCCCCCCCCTCCAGAATTTTATAAGTTTTTAAACCTGTCTGAAGCGATAAAAGTGCGTGTCAATATTGGTGTTTTTCAGTAGTTTTTAGTGTCATACGACCACAAAGCTGGGCAATCAGAGCCTACCTTGATCCAATTTTTAAGAAAGGTACCCATTTAGGGAAAAATTTTACGTTCCCACCCCACATTTTGCTCCGGATCCTCCCCCTCGCCAAAAAAGGGGCCATTTTACTACCCCCCACTTCGCCAGTTCCTGTTCGTTTAGAGTTTTGTTGGGTGGTCGGATACTGTGAAGCAACTGCGACTCTTGCGAGTGTTTTCTCTTTCATGTGCTCGCTGAAACATTTGTCGTGAACCATCAGCAAGACATGAGTCGATCGTCATCCTCGCTTGTTCACTGCCCTGTCGCGACACCTTTTCTAGGCGGCACCCCCTTCAGTCGGATGCTGCTGGCGGGCGAGAAGGAGCACCGCACCGACCTGCACAGCGTCATCGCCGCCGAGTTCGGCATTAGTCGCGACCAGGCCAAGGTTCCGTATTTTTTTCATTTTCTCAGTTTTTTTTCGACGACGAATATTTGGGCTTCGGGTCGTGAACTACGGGCGGCTGTACGGCGCCGGTTGGTCGTCGGTGGCTGCGGCTCTGGCCGACTACCGGCCCGAGCTGCGAGACTCTCCTGACGAGCGCGCCAAGCTGGCCCGGGAGCTGTTCGCCCGCACCAAGGGCAAGGAGACCACGTAAGGCGTCGCGTAGCCAAAGGCCGATTTAAAGGCCGATGTGTGGGCCGCCTCTATGATCGTGTGCCTCTCTCTGGACACCACCACGCATCATTGGCCGCTGCTAATGAGGAGATGAGCCCCAGTCAGCCTGACCCTGGAGGCTGGAAGGGAGGGGTGGGGGGAGGGCTGGCGGGCCCAGTACTCACTGTTTGGTATTGGAAGACCGAGACCGAATCGGCCATCTCAGCCTTTGGTTGCATCTCTCACCGCGCTCGCTGTAGAGTGTACGCGCTCAAGTCGGAGTACGGGGAGGCGTTCGCTCGCTTTCTGCGCGGCGAGAAAGTCGACGGCTCGGCAGAGGGGAAGAGGCAGCGTCCGCGCGCCAGTCAACTCATCTTCCCCAGAGTGCCGGCTAAAGCGGACGGCGGTCCGGCTTTCGACGTCGCCTACACAGCCAACAGACAGCTGCCGGCCGTCTTTGCGCGCTTCTTCGACGAGCTGAAAAGCAGCGACCTGCTGCCCCCCGACGTCAACAGCGCCAAGGAGTTGCTGCACCGAGAGCGGCGGTCCATCTGGAGGGGCGGATAGTAAGCGGTGCTATTTCGGTGCGCTTTCGCCCAAGGGAGAATTCGTGCGACTATTCAGCGAGTCGGCGGTGTTCAACGCGCTCGACGCGATCGTCGAGGCGGAGCAGCCCCGCACGCCCGTCTTGGGCTGCCCGCTCACGGAGGCGCTCACGTTGCCGATTGGCACGCCCGGACGCGAGGTTGACGCACACACGTACCGACACGCACTCGCGGTCACTAAGGGAGCGCTAGGAGGCCGTCGCTGGCCCATCTCCGTGACGCCTTCCTGTCTAAAGGCACGTAATTAGCTAAAGACTAGGAAGAGCGCAATCTACGAACCGGTTTCAGCGAGAGTACGAACAAGTTCATTAACAGGGAAATCCTCGCTAGTGGATCTGTAGGTTTGTGCAAGAGGCTGATTATGCAATATGCGCACATGCACCGGCACGCACGCACGCGAGCAACGCAACCGTGTACGTGTCGCTCAGGCGTTCCTGCACAAGTGGAAGCGTAGTCGGGTCAACTGGACGGTGCAGAGCAGCGCGGTCGACTTTCTCCACATGCTGCTCACCTGCGCGCTCTGGCTCTGTCGACGTCACTTCCGTCTCGACGACCACCACTGCCGTTTCGTCATCTCCATACACGACGAGGTGTCGGAAAATTTTTTTTCGACATTTTTCGAAAAAAGTTGGAACATTCGTCGCAGATTCGCTACATGGTTCGAGAGGAGCGCGCCGACGAGTGCGCTCTGGCTCTGCAGTTGGCGAACCTCTTCACCAGGGCCGCGTTCTCCCAGAAGCTGGGCCTGGAGCAGCTACCCAAGGCCGGAACCCCCCCCCCCCCTTCCATAAAAGAAAAATGGTCGAGTAGACCATTTGGTGCCGTTTCGTTTCAGTCTGTGGCCTTCTTCAGTCAAGTGGACGTGGACGGCGCTATCAGGAAGGAGCCGCACTTCGACTGCGTCACGCCCTCCAACCCCAGGGGACTCGAGGCGGAATACGGTGTTGCCCCGGGTGCGTACGTGCGTCCTGTTCGTGTGTCCCTACACTAGACATGCCTGTAACATGGCCAGGCCGGGGGGACAAAACATGGGAATGTTTGCGCTGTTGGGCTAAGGCGTTGCTTCCAAACCGCAAGGTGCGGAGTTCAATCCTCAGCGTGGAAAGACTGCCAATAACAGTAACCTCCTTGGGCAAGTTTCTAATGAACTGCGCCCCTTGATCGCTGTTCTCATTGAGACGATCGGTCTTGTGGAAGGCAGAGGTAACCAAGGACCCATGTCCCCCTCTCGTCTGAGACTTCGTTGTCGAACCCTCAAAGAAAATGGGGGCTGAATAATGGCAAAATTGTGCACCAAAATAGCGCTCAAAAGGGGCTTTTTGTCAACATAGGGTTCTAACGTTTTATGGCGACGCTCACTGTTGCCATCACAGGTTGAATCTTTGGAAAGTTACTGGGGGTGGGGGGGGGGGGGGGTACCGTGCAGTTGCAGGTATGGACTCCCTGTGTACATTCAGGGGACGGTCTGACGCTGAAGCCATTGCTGGAGCGAATGGCGACAAAGAGAGCAGCACCCAGCGCGAACACTGTTGTCGATGTTGACCAGAGTGCCAGAGTGTATGCGCAGTCGAAATTGAACTAGTCCGCTTCGACACTGTCAGATTCACACACAAAACCAACCGCTACGCTATGGGGGCTATACAATATCCCAACAAAATCGATCAAGCTGGCAAAAAGCACGCGAGTTACCTACAACGCGGGCGAGGATAGGAGCGTGAATCAGTCTTAGCGAGAAACTTTGGACAACAACAGCGCTAGCCAACAACTGTCAACTCAACCAACTGAAGGAAAAAAACCTTTAGACTTTCATTGGAGTTTCTGTCGGATTTTTACCCCTCTCACCTCACTATTCGGCACGTTGCTCTACGGTTACTCACTGTGTGACTCATTCTCGATCGCATGCCAACCCTGCCGCTCCTGTACAGTGTACAGTGTTGCCGCTCTCCTCATCTCAGTCTCTCCAGGACCAGGTCGGGTACCGCCTCTCGACTAGAGTAGAGCTCGTCGCGCAGGCAGTCGAGACGGGCGCCTGTGCCGGCCAGCCTGACGGTGTAGGCGAGCGACTTGTGGGACCGGCGGAAGGTGCCGTGGTAGATGTGGCCGTCCGTCCAGAGGACCTTGACGCGGGCCCCGCTCACGTGCGCGCCCCCGCAGGCGCGCTGTCGACACGAGCAGAAGATGATGTCGGTGGGGAAGAGGTCGTTGGACATGCTGCCGTCGTCGAAGTCGACCACGCAGAACACCTCCTCGCGCTCGTCCACCACCGTGCCACGCACCACGCGCTGACCTGTACAAGCCAAGAACGCGTCGGTCCGTCTGTGCGCGTGCGCCGACAAGCACCGACCTTCGTCGAGCCAGCAGATCACGTCCTCGCCCACGCCGATCACGCCCAGCTGCTCAGAGTCTGAAAAAGAAGTGTCGCAAACTCCGCACCAAAATACAACTACTGCTACACCAAAATACCAGGACAGCATATGGCCTAGTGGTAGGGAATCGGCCTCTTGCGCGCACGGTTCTGGATTCGATTCTTGGGTTCGGTTCTGGGCAAATCGAGGCCTTCCCTTTCAATGGATTTTCTCGTGCCATCGCTGCCCAAGATTACAGATGGCGCTCTTCCGAATGTCTTTTGGCGAATTATGCGGCTCTAGACGGGAAGGCGGCATGGAGATGGGTATGCTATATTGGCCATTGGCGGCCTCCTAGCGTTGCCCCTAATCCAACAACAACAAAACACCGAAATACCACCACCACTACTACTACATCGAAATAGCACGCACCGGTGCGATTGTGTGCGGGACAGACAGCGGCGAGCAGTAGAGGCCAGTCGCGGTACTCGTACGAGACGCCGGCCAGTCGGCCACAGGTCACGTGGAAGCCGTGACTGTGTTCAGTGGAACCTGTGCGCGTGTGCAAACCGGTTGGGTCCGGTTCGAACCGGTTTGCGTGAGAGTACTCGAACGAACTCACAGAGCGAGCAGACGACGCAGCGGCCCATGGGCGAGTGGCAGTACATGCACTTCCACTCCTGCTCCCTACCGCCCTTGCTGGCTGTCGACGCGGCCGCTGTCGACTTTGCCGACTTTCCGTTGTCGGCAGGGGGCAGGACGGCCTTGGCCGGCGTCCGGGCCTTGGCTTTGGAGGCGCCCGCGGCGTTGCATCGCTTTTGGTTGACGAGATTCGGGGAGGGCGTCAGGCGCTGCGGCGCCGGCTTCGAGCTGCTGCCCGGCGTCTGGCCGTCGTCGGCCCGCAGCGTGCCACTCCCTTCCTCCTGACTGCCCACGCCGCCGCCGGCTCCGACAACCGGGGCAGAGGCAGAGGCAGAGGCGAGTTCGAGCTGCTTCTGCTTGCGCGCCTCCGCCTCGCGCTTCTTCTTGTAGAGATCGACGCAGCGCTGGGGGCCGCCCACGAACGAGCAGACGTCGTGGTGGTAGAGGGCGCAGATCACGTGACAGTAGCTGCAAGCCACCAACAGTGCTCTTCCAGCCAAAAAACAAGCAGCGAAGAGCTCGCGGGCTCACCCAAAGTCGGCGCTGGGGATGAGCGCGCCCCCTCGCAGCGTGCAGAGCCGGCACTCGCCGTTGTAGGCCAGGTCGGCAGGGTCCTCGGTCGCCGCGCACCGTCGACACAGCCAGGACGAGTCGGCCTCTGCAAGGGTCGCAGTTTCAATGATTGAAATTCAATTATCAATTCGTCATGCCTTCCGCCGGAGGGCTGACGGCGTAGCAGGTCGCGTGGACGGCCACGGCGCAGCTGCGACACTGGAGGAGCGGGTCGGAGCCCAGCGTTTCCGTCGTCGCCGGCGCTTTTTGGCCATCCGAGCCTCCCTTCTCCCCTGCCTCGACTCCAGAGCGGTCTAGCAGTTGCTCCAAGTCGCGACTGAAGTGCAGCTCCGTCAGCAGGCAGCGCGACTCCCTCGGCACCGACTCCGTCACGCGCGCTGCACGGAGTACGGAGTTTCGGCGAGATTTTCGAGAAAAAAACAATAAAATACCGAGATGCCTGGGCGCCAAATACTGGCAGATGGCGCAGTGGGGCTCCTCCAACGCCATCGCCTCGTTGAAACTGCGCTCGGCGCCGAAGTCGGGCATCTTCCAGCGCCAGAGATTGTCCAGCGGCGCCGCCCACGGACCTGCGGGTGGGCGCACGGCCAATTGGCGGCATTTCGGTGCGTCCACCGCTTGCCGGCGACCAACCCAATCCGGCGACCGGCTTATCCTCGTCATCTTCAGCAGTGTCGCGCTGCTGCTTCGCCCTGGGAGGGCGGCCAATGAGGGTGAATTCGGAATCTCCGGCGCATTTTGCCTTTTTACTCGCCGTCTCCTCTGTCGAGTCGACATTCGGCAATTCGCTGGACGAGCCGGCGGAACCCACCGACAGGTGTCGTTTCGCTGAGAACCGAAATTTCGTCATATACATCCCGGTGCCTACCGACCCGCCAAAAGACGAACGCACATTTGGGCAGCTGCGGTCTGTACCAGTAGGCGTACCAGCGCTCGTATTCCTCCTCCGACCGGTACTTCTTGAGGAAGGGCGACATGTCGATCTTCACCGCGTCGTCCTGACACGTGCACAGCACCGCGTTCATGCCTAAGTCGTCGTCGCTTTGGCCACTTTTTTTTTGGCGCAATTCCCGAGCCAGGCGCGACGCACCAAAGTCGATCCAACGCTCGCTAGCGAAGTTGGTGGATTCGGCCACGTTGAACCTGAAGCGGGAGAAAAACAGTCGGTTAGACCAGAAAGACAGGTAAGCGGGGGACGGTACTGACCGCGGCGGGGATCGTCCCCAGTCGGAAGTCAATCCCCCCCGCGCTAGAAGTGTTTTGAGTGAGTGTTTTTGCATTTCTTCTGTGGCATTTTTATCCATAAACCACTGAATAAAATTTCCATTCCGGCCAGTTACCCCAGTTGTGGGTCCGTGGTCCATCCAGCAACCGACCTGACCCGGTTACAGGGGTGGGGGGGGGGGCATGTGTGTGGGGGGAGGGGGAGAGCACGAACCCGGTGTTGAATCCGGCGTGGTATCCCTTGGGGAAGGTGATGATGAACTCGCCCGCCTTGTGGAGCATCGTGCCGAAGCGGATGTTGTGTCGGCGCAGCAGCGCAGGACTGATCATGTGCATCTTGTGGCGCAGGAAGCCCTGATATGTTTCAGTGTGCGTGCGTGCGTGCGTGCGCGTACGCTTGTGCGTCAGCGCGGCGCCCACCTTGCAGTCCCTGGCCGACTGGGGAAAGAACTGCGTGGCGAGTCGCTCGAACCTCTCGGCGTCCGTCTCGCTGATGCCGTACCAGAACTGTAAAATATGTCTCGACACTTGAATGAAACTTCGAAATTTTTCGAACTTTTGGCGCGCCAAAGTGCACGTAGTTGATGGAATAGAGGTCGACGTCCTCCGTGTGCCAGGGAAAGGTGGACTTCCACATGCCAAAGTAGAGATAGGCCGTGTTCACGCCGTTGATGCGGATCTAGAGTCGAGAACTGCGATTGGAATCGACACAGCCCAATCGATCAACCAAATCCGACCCCGGACTGTTCTTCGATCAGATCTAGGACGGTGCCGAGGCGGTTGATGTTCCACTCGTTGACGTCGGCGTCCGTGATGCTGCCCGGCGTGTCCGCGCCGTAGATGGGCTCGTGAATCGCCAGCCGGCGCCAGTACTGCCTGCGGCAACACACGCAATCGAACAAACACAAGGTTGGAGAACGTCTCATTCATCATTCCTGCGCACACGGACTCCTTGCTGCACAGCGCACACAGCGACATCGCGCGCTAACGGCAGCAGGCAGGTACAGGCACATGTATATCCGAAGCTAAAATATGAGCATGAGATTCCCCCCCCCCACCTTGCCCTATTTCTGCCCAGCACCAATCTTTGCGCAGCGCACAGTAGCGCAGCCACGATTTTCCAAAGCAGGGAGTGAGCGAAGTTCCAAAGAAGGGAGGCGCATTGTTCTGTATGTAGTTGAAATATGGCTACTTTTCACTGCTTCCTGAGAGTTTGGCTATGAACGCGCCTTCGCAGCAACGGCATCTTGTTCTCAAAACGGAACGCAAATCGCCTTGAGAATGATTTCAAGAGCAAAAGAACGCCAGAAATCTGTTTGGCTGAGACAGCAAAAGCGGGGGGGGGGGACCTTGCCCCCCTCTGGTTACATGACAGTATTAGACACCTAAAATGGTGAGGCCGAGGGTCGCCGCCAGTCTCACTCACCTCTCGAGTTCTGCGAAGGATCCTGCAAAGGCCTTGACGGGCGGCGCGTAGCGGGGCGTGAAGGCCATGCGCCTGTAGTCGCGTACGCGCAGCGACTTCTTGTACACGACGTTGTACTTGGTGAAGCAGCCGCCCTGGCCCTGGAACTTCTCCTTCACCGGACTGAAGAAAACCGGTTCAATCCGGTTTTCGCTACAAACGCGGCCGTCATTCACTACCTCAGCATTTCATACTCCTCGATGTCGGAGAACTCCCCCTTGCGACTGGGACGCGCGTGCCACTCGGGCGGCGGAATTACCTGGCAGGAATTTAAATTTTCATTGTACAAAACTGGACGATTTCAAACTCCCAAACCGACCTTCACGATTCCACACGAGAGGTGCGCGCCGGCCGCCTCGATTTTCCTGATGTATCCAGAGAAATCGCGAAATTCCTCCAGGGTCGGCCGGAAGACCATGACCTCCGAGCTGCCCGTCGGCTCGAATTCGGCAAACTCCGCCAGCGGCAGCTGACTCTCCATGTAACAGTCGCGCAGAGACGTCGACGGCTC
>JASAMY010001660.1:0-63010 GCA_030248085.1 Paralinhomoeus sp. GSCO2_6 | reverse complement strand
TAGTTGTCAGTTCCTCCAGTACAGAACCCTAACACTTACTGAATGCGGGATTTGCTTGAGTCCACCATCTCAATGGCAGTTGGTGCTTGTCCACTGGCGTAGTTTTGCCCTGTTCAAGTAGAATTGTTGTGATTATGGACTACTGTATGTTTGACAAATGCGGTATAAGTTACTAGTGATGGCAAGTTTCACGTTTTTCACTTAGAGGTACAATAGGTAGGTTAGGTAAAACTGGCTGTAAAACAACCTTAAGTAGGTTAGGTAAGCTAGATCTTTCTGCTAGGTATGTATGGGGTAATCAGGCAAACTCTTTAGGTTATAGGTAGGTAACTTAGGTACCTAGGTAACTCCAAGCTGTCAAGTGTCAGACATTATTGCATGCATGTAGTGTTAACCTCTGAGTTGTGCTTGCCAGCCCTGTGCATTCAACTAATCCTTACCCTGGACAGAATTAGAGGAGGTTTTTAGAGTCTTAACTTTAACTTTAACTTAACTTAACTTTAAAAAGTGTTCACTAAATTTAATATGCAACAGTCAAGCTTGCCCACATCTAACAGTGATTTCAGGCGCTTTGTTTGAAGTTGGCTGGCTGTTTGCACGCACACACTTATTCCTGTATTTGCATGTGCAAATGTTGCTGTTTACACGTACGTTCCATCTTTTGACTACATAAATTTTAGCTTAGCTAGGTAACGTAGTTGGTAACAGCAAAATCTAGGGTAGGTAGGTTAGGTACAGGTAGCTCGATTTTCGCACTATCGGTAGGTTAGGCTAGGGTACCTAGGCTGAAAAAAGGCTAGGTACACTAACCTACTAGGTGGTAACCTATGTACATAGTAGCTAGGTTGCCATCACTAATTACTACCTCATTAAAAATGGTTAAAAAAACGTTTGTCCACATGAAGTACAAAAAAAATACAAATCCCATCACGTAAGAAATCCGGGATTTATTGGAGAAGAATTGGGAGAAGACCCGATGCATTGGAGAAGAGGATGGTTTTGTTCGGATTGGGGCACCAATGGGAGCCACTTTAGTAGGTATCTTCTTTTGCGACTTTTTGTTAACAGTGCGTCTAAGAGGTCATGTTTACTCACCTAATGCATATATTCCACACCGAAGCAATACTAAAGCACCATCTTCTGAGCATCCACTCATTGAATAAATTTTATATATTGGCATGACAAACTTTTCCATGTTGCAATCTCGAATGCTTTGGGCATTTCTTGAACAGTTGCTTCTCTTAAAAAACTGAGGTGCCATTTTTTCCTCTCTAGGATTATATTGTTGGTAAACTTCGCCCCACCAAATATGGCCATAGCCTACATGCGTGAATCTGAAAAGGTTCAACAACCATAGACATGTGACAATATATAGTTGCAACCAATGTGAACATGGTTGTTCTGCTAATGAGTGCAGCTGTGGGTTTGCACCTGGAGTGACCAAGCAGAGAGCAGAAGGCCCGCGCCTGATCTTGGTCAAAGTGCCAGATCTCGGTGCCATCACCACTGCTGTTGCACACGGGTCCCCACCGGCCGTTGTGCCTCACCTCGAGCAAGCCACGCTTCGTGTTCACAGTGCCAGTTATTGAAAGCCATCTCGGACTGTCAAAGGCGATGAAACGAAGTCGGACGTCTGGACTTCGGATTGCTGCAATCGTGGTTGAGGTTGAAATTGAATGGGATATCTCTGATGTTAAATTCGACGCTCCCCTCAACAGCGTCCCACTGAAAATATAAACGTTCGTAAAATATCGGCCACATGAAGGCAATTTGTTTCATTCGACCCGTAAGGGGGGAAAATTGTGAAGGGAAGCTAATTTAAGGGAGGGCTCAGCATTTTTGAATGGGTCGTTGTATGTTCAACGCATAAGGATGATGTGTGCGGGGGCACTAGGGGAACGAGGACACTATTGGAGCGGGGGTGCTAGAATTCCGAACAGAAATTTATTACGAGTACAATCAAATTTTGCAGTGTTTTGGGGTCACTAATTCTCCATTTCGCTGAAACGTCTCATAGTAATGGGCGTAGCTGCGTACAGTATGTACACAACACACAAAAGTACCTGCTACACTGCTACTGTACCTCAGTAACACACGAATACCAAAAGAGCAAGAGGACAACCTGCCTTCCATGAAGCTGCGTTTGCGACGCTGCGGAGTTGTTTGTGACCTAGAGATTGCCTAGACTGTACTATAAGGTGCGTGCGTGCGTGCGTGCGTGCGTGCGTGCGTGCGTGCGTGCGTGCGTGCGTGCGTGCGTGCGTGCGTGCGTGCGTGCGTGCGTGCGTGCGTGCGTGCGTGCGTGCGTGCGTGCGTGCGTGCGTGCGCCGAAGTCACCAGCCTGGACGAACGCTGCAGCATGTCGCCATCTGCAGGGTTGTATTCCCTTTGTTACCAGTCATGGCGGCGAACACGATGCTAGGAACGGTGTGACCCCTCCACGTGTGAGACGCCTGCTGTACGAACAATGCGTTTTCAATGTTGCCAAAACGACGCATCTTCCTCGTATTGTTCAGTGATTCTGTCCCGGTTAAGAATGCGCGATGCTGTGCCGCATTCGTGGTCATAAAGCCCAATTTGTCGGCAAACTCGACCCATTCCTTTCCAGTGCGCTCTCGATCGTAGTAGCGAGTGTACGCCTGCAACAGTATCCAAATTAGAATGTGTCAACGTGCTGGTGCAGTCAGTCTTTTAGCCGGTATACACACCTTCCACTCCAGCTCTTTTTGCTGAGAACTGAGAAAGTCGAAAGCATGAAGTGCTCCCCAGCTGTCGCCAACGATTTGCCACGTGAAGGCCTGGTTCAAACTGCTGGCGCTAAACTCTTTGTTGTCAATGACGTCATTGATTGTTTGCAGGCAGTAGGACGCTTCCTGGTGCGTCGAGGACATTCTGCAGACCCTTGTGCTCCTATCGACCACGAATGAGCAGTCGACGTCGAACGACAAGCTGTGAACCGAAGCAGAAGCATTTTGGGCAGCTATGCAGCGAATGCGTACCGTACACCCTTCAGTAGTGCCTCCCTCTCCAACAGTGCCTCCAGACGCAAGAAGTGTACCATACAACCTGTGTTACACAAGGACATATATATCAAGCAGTACCTGCAATACGTGTGTAGTGTATGTACGTTTATGTGGTGCTTACCTCCACAGCTTTGCACGATATCCCCAGCAATACCTACTTTGAACTGTCAACTCCTAAGGAACGCTATGCCCCTCCAATAGTGTCCCGGGTAAAGTACAGCCGGTCTGCCTGCTGCAGCGAACGCACTAGCACTCTTGGTTTCTGCTTGTGGCCTCGCCGCAGAACTTCTCCCGCAGCAGGCGTCGACTGAGGAACTCTTCCATTGTGACATTAACACCTCCCATTGCGCATGCCTTCAGCGTAGTGACACCTGCAGCCTCGGCGCCGCCCAGGTGGTCGGCCCCGCTGTCGTCCATGCTGCGACGGTCGTAGACAGTCACATAGGCCTTTGGCTCGGCGTCACTTGCTAGGTCGCCTCTAGAAAGTTATGTACAGATGTACAGACGTACAGACGTGGAAACACAATTGTACACACTATACGCCAATCTATAGCTTGCAAACGGGTCTGACCGAGTGGGGGGGGGGGTATATTATGGCCTTCAAATGGGTGTGAGAGCAGAATGGTGAGCTATGTACTGTATGCATACCGTAAATCCTTTAATACACTCCCCTCCAATAGTGACCCCCCTCCAATAGTGTCCCCGGGTATGGGAAGGTTGAAATAATAGAGCCCCCTCCAATAGTGCCCCTGGGGGTAAGGAGTACGTTGTACCATGTGCACTTTATGGGCAAAAATATAAGTGGTATGTAGGTACATTTACATTGTGTATACACACTACTACTAACCAATAATTGTACGTTTCAGCAACTATTAACGGTAAATCAACCATTAAATGTGGCAAAAGTGATCAAAATCACCAAAAAATCGGCAATTTTGACAGCGAAACTAGCATTATCGTAAAATAAAATCAAAAAAATAAATAAAAACAGTAAAATAACGCGGCGGAAACTTTCAAAATTGACCCAGAAAATTTTGCTCACAGACTCAGAAATTTCGTCTTAGATTGGGACACATCCTAGTCCTATCCTTAACGATGCGTTTTTCCAGGTTTGACTCAGAAATTTTGCTCCCAGACACAGAAATTTCCTCCCAGATTGGGCCCTATCTTTAAGCATGTGTTTTCCCAGAAATTTTGCTCGAGGACAGAGAAATTTTGCTCCCAGACACAGAAATTTCCCTCCCAGATTGGGCCCTATCCTTAAGCATGTGTTTTCCCAGAAATTTTGCTCGAGGACACAGAAATTTTGGTCTCAGAAAAGAAAATTTCCTTCCAGATTGGGCCCTATCCTTAAGCATGTGTTTTCCCAGAAATTTTGCTCGAGGACACAGAAATTTTGGTCCCAGAAAAAGAAAATTTCCTCCCAGATTGGGCCCTATCCTTAAGCATGTGTTTTCCCAGAAATTTTGCTCGAGGACACAGAAATTTTGGTCCCAGAAAAAGAAAATTTCCTCCCAGATTGGGCCCTATCCTTAAGCATGTGTTTTCCCAGAAATTTTGCTCGGGGACACAGAAATTTTGCTTGAGGACCTAGAAATATTAAATTCTTTTTTTTTAATTTTTTTTTGAAATAAATTTAAAAAGTGCATCTCCAGATTGGCCCTAAGAATGCTGAAAAAAAAATTTGGGCCCGATCTGTCAAGCCATAAAGGAGAACCGGTCGGGAACGCATGGTGCTAAAAAACGAGACCTGGCCCAGATCAGCGCTGCCCTGTTGTCGTCGTGCCTCAGCGCGCCCAGAAAGTGCTTGCATTCGCCACAGGACACGTCGGTCTCGTAGAACAAGGCGCCGACATCCGACTACACGGCATGGAACGCAGTTGTGGTACAGTACACGCATCGCATGAAAGTGGGAATGCATCTTGTGTGCACGTGCAACGATTGCATGTATTGTTGCCTCTACAGTACATAAAGAATGCCTCTACAATGCCCCTTGAAAGTATACTGTAGTTCTTGAACTACATATACCTATATACTTTGTACATGCATGCACCATTACATACCATACCTACAATACCTACACACAGGTCATACGAACTTCTGTGGCCCGCCAGATGGCCCCATTTCCATAGCAGTCTTGTAGAACGCATTGGTTTGCTTCAGTGCTCTCATCGTCCACTGCTTCACCATCAGCACCTTCTGTGTCTTCAGCGTCTTCACTGATCCTCCTGCTTTCTAGAGACCGATAGAAATGAAGCTTTGGCATCACCTTGACCTTTTCAACGTATGTTTCCTTCTTATGGTCTAGAACGAACACATGTTCTGAAATTGCTGATACAAGCGCATATGTAGTTACTCACGAAATATCGAGATTGGCGTGTCATTCTCGCTGCATCCTTGATAGCGCCAGTCGCAGCGAGCGTTCACACGGTCGCACACTCGTATTGTGACGTTGAAACAGTCAATCATAGGCAGTGCATTCACCGGCTTGTATGACACCCAATAGGTTGCATCGTCGCTTCTCACGACTTTTAGATTCGTCACGGCTGGCGTCTGAATCAAGCATGCTTGCGCTTAGAGTTCAGCAACGTGTTGAAAGCAAAGTTGCTTGCACACTCTGTAGTCGTCAATATCGACAGCAGGATTTGCTGAGTAGAGCTTGAAGGCAGTCTGCTTGACCTGGTCCGACATTGGCAGTTCCGCGTCTCTTGGGACGGTCTCTATAAAGTAGGAGAAAGGTGGAACTGTCGTGTTGTCAGTCCCCAGTCTCTGTGGGTAGAGGGAGTAAACGTCGTGGAACATCCAAATGCAGGCCGCCACTCGGTTGCTGATGCGACGGTTGCGCACCCACGACCGGTAGACCGTCGACTTCTCATTGCAGTGCGCCTCGTTGACCAGACACATCAAGTAGGGCTCGACCAAGGGGTAGAGAGTCAACGTGAGACCAAACACAAAGTCGTATCCTTCAGTGAACTTCTTTGCCTCGGCGTCTCCAGTCTGAAACGTTACTTCCAAAAATGCGATCGATGCCCCTTTGTGGAAAAGTCACGATGGTGTTCCGTAGCTCCACGGCGTTGAAGTTTAGGATTGCGTAGAGCGCTGCGGCTTCGCTGTGCTTGGCGTGGATGACATTCAGGATCGCGGCCAACCCGTGGTGCCCTCTCTCCAGGGCGTCACTCATGGTGACCAACGTTTGAGATGCTGCAGCACCACTTGCGGACCTGACACGAGTGCAGCCAACAGAATGGTACTAGCACATTGCTATTTCTGGTTGGAAACAGGTGACCATGTTTAAGACCATGCGTCTGTTGACCAAAATACATAAACAAACTGTGAAACTGGTTTCTCTACTGAGGTGGATGTGCGCGTGTGCTGCAGTGGAGAGTGGTAGTGTCCAAATAGAGTTCACAATTTTTTTTTCAATTTATCGATCTACTGCTCAACGCCAAATTTGTTTACCAACAAAATTGCCATTACCGACCACAAAACTTTTAACCGACAAACCTGTTCATCGACAAAAGTGAAATTACCGACCTCAGTTGCGGCATGCGACGCGCGACTTCGTAGAGAAATCGGGCCCTCTTTTGGCCGAGGCCACTGGCCAGCAGTCTGACGTGTCTGGCGTAGAGAGTGGAGGACTGGTAGGCCAGATCGGACCTTAACTCTGCCACCATCTGGAACAGTCGCCGGATCTTGCGCAACTTCGACTCGACAGCGTCCAACGCTGCACCACTAAACATGTAGTTGTGTTGCATACCATCGCCGACCGCCAAGCGAATATCGGCGAATATATAGCGAGAGCTCGGAATGTCAGAAGAAGCAAGCGCTTTGCAGCAAGCTGGCACCCCAAAGACTTACTCGATTTCCCATAGAACCTTGTCCATCTTCCCGCCATAAAGTGAGTTGATTGGAATGAGATACACGGTCTGAGGTGTGCCCGACTGATTCCCTGCACAGAAAGCGTAGGCTTCTGATAGCATGTACAATCTACAAGTCAATCAATCAATCTACAAGTTCCAGGTTGTGGAAGGGGGCAGGTCAGACAGGCAGAGCCCATTTGTTCCCACCCATTGAACGCCTGGAACACCAAAGCCGATTGGAAGGGGCCGCTCCTTAGACCACGCATTAGCCTCATAAACAATGTGTCCCCGTGGGGTAAAGCACAACCTTGCCAACCTGTGAATTCATTCAGTCTGCCAAACAGTTCGATGGCCTCTGAGTAGTTTCTGGGCAGCGCTTGAAGTCTGCAATCAGAGGCCAAGTCTATGGTAATGTGCTCAAAAGCTGCCTTGCTTGTGCTCTTGAGGGAGCGTTCGTCCAGCGAGCTATCGTTGGTCCTGTTGTCTGCTGCAATGTGGAGGCTGAGTCATGCTGAAAGAGACTGCGTAAAGAAGGCTCAGGAAACGTACACAGGTTCAGCTGTGGAGGGGTTGCGAAGTCCAAGGCGGCCATGAGCGCATCCTCGCGGTTCCGCTTCAGACTGAGAGCTGCGCGCGAGCCATAGCTGACGCGGGTCACGACGTGAGTCGCCTTTGCCTGCTCGGCCAGAAGTGACTGAATGTTCGCGATCACGCAGTGGTGGCTCGCTTGAAATGAGCACAGTATGTGTACAGAGCTTTAGCTGTGCGCTTTTTTGGCATTTAGACTCGGCTTAGCTTCGTTTTAGCTTTTCTTTAGCTTCGCGTTATCGTTTAGCAGAGAAGAGCCTACCAGATAAGGCGCGGTCATGAGCACCTCCGTTCCCAGACTCAGCGAGTGCGTGCCACTCGAGTAGAGCAGGTTCAGCGACTGCGCTGTCATCGAGTCGTCCCTAAAATACAATGGAAGTGACTGTAAATGTAATGGTAGATGGGCGGCGATTTTGCTGAGCGATTTTACTCTGTCCACATTAGTACACTTGCATTTCTATAGGAACGAAAATAACACCGAGACAGGGCCATGGGGCCACCAGTGTCAGTGTTACGGTAGCGCAAAACAGCTGCAGCTGAATCAATGCCTGTTGACGCTGTGATCCTTGCAACATGTGTACCGTAAATTCTCCAATAGTGCCCCGGGCACAATACTTTCAACCTCGCTCTGCCCGGGGGCACTATTGGACATTTTTTTTGCTTTTTTGATGATTAACAGTTCAAAGTACCTAGAATGTCATCCATTAATGGCTGTAGATGTGTACACACCACTTCTACATCACTACTGCTTGATTTGCGTTCCTGTATAACGCAAATCGTATGGCACTTTTTGCCCCGGGCCACTATTGGAGGGGGGGGGGCTTCTATTGGGGATTTACGGTATGCTTCTGCAGTCCCCACAGTACTCGCCACATCGGCTAATCAATTGAGCAAGCAAGCGCTGTACGTGAATTGCGCACTTGTCGAAGTAAAAGCGCAGCATGTCATCGAAGGTCGAATGTTCGAGATCGCCCAGTTCCATGTTTAGTCGATGGTGCGAGTCAACGCCAAAGTAGATCGATAGCCTGTCGATCTCGCTGCTGGCAAGAATCTGCAGGATGTTGGTTTGCTATACAGCTGTACAGCTATGCAACATGTGAACACGATGCCAGGCAACGGAGTCACCTGACTAATCATTCATCCTCAGATGCGTTTATTAAGACAGTTATTTTCAGTCTTAATACTGTATGCACACTAGGGATGAGCACGGGCCTGCACATCTCGGCCCGGCCCGGCCCGCCAGATAGTCCGGCCCGTCCCGGCCCGGCCCGCACCCTCAGCCCGGCCCATGCTCATCCCTAATGCACACATCAATAGTTAGCAAAGTTTTGAGTAAGCTGACTTCGGTGTTCATCCTGGGCGAGACGTCTAGTCTTGCATTCTTTTCGATAAAGCTCCTGTTCCACAGACTCATGCCGGGCGCGACGACCCTGCCAGTGGTCGCGTCGTAGAGGTCTCCTAGCGAGAAGGGCCTGCCGTGCGCTTGCAGCTGCATGCTCTCCTCCAGCACGGAGCATCCGCCTTAAAATTGTAAACCAATTGTGGGGCTGTGGCATAGTCCGTAAGGCGTGGGTCTCGGCCGGGGGGGGGGGGGGGCGGGTCCCGGGGGTACCGCGGGAGTGGGGGGGGGGGGTTCCAATTTCTCCCGTTTTGGGGTGTGTGGGGGCTTCGGGGAAAATGGGGCGGGGGGGGGGCCCTTTCCCTCCCGGGGGAAAGCGCCATTGTTTCCTTCGGGGCCCCCCCGTGTTTTTTTGTTCCGTTTCGGGTTTTTTGCTGTGTGGGGGGTGTTGAAAATAAAGTTTAAAAAAAAGTTTTTTGTTTGGGCGCGTAAGTGTGTCTCTCCTGTTCGCCCGTGTTAGGTACTTTTTCCCGTCATGTTACTACCGTTTACCGGTAGGTACTTTACTAATCAAAACGTCCCAACTCCATGTGAGCATGTATGCATATTTACAGTCAGTGCACGTGCGAAGCAAAGCAACTAGACGATCGTGAACTAGAGGCACTCACACTGCTCAACAAAATAGGCAACGAACAGCAGTGGGTGGAGCCACTTCATTTGGCCTAGACAGAATTTATTGCGCTCACGGCGTTGCGTTGCGAGGAGCGTTACCTTTGTATGTAGCCGTGCTCCACTTGCTGGCGTGTACGCAAGAGCGCTCCCAGAATACGCTGTCCAGAAGGCGCATGGAATATTCAAGCAGCTCGTCTCGTCACCGGCTGCAGGCTGCACGCTTCGCTAACGTCCTGATTTGAAAGCTTGTCTGTCGGGTCAGTAGTGGGAAGAGACGGCATGAGGAACCTACTGTTGGCAAAAAGACCCAGGGAACAAGTATTCACTTCGACGATGCATCACATGACAAGACCTGCATGTGCAATGTGGCCGAATATATCAGTGTTGCCAATTCACACGGACTAGGTATAGGTATGGTTCAGACAAACAAAAAGGTCAGCATGTGTCCTTGCTCGCGGGATTTCTCCATATCTGATGCACGAGAATGCGGTTGTCGACCGCTTTCACCAGCACGTCAAGAGTTCTCATGTCATATTCTACGGCTGCTGGAGACCCGTCGAACTGACCACCAATTTCGCGGTCTTGCCAGCGTCCAAGCTTTTTGGTGCCTGAGTCAGCGACTTGTACTTTGTAGTGCGTGCGTGCGTGCGCGCGCGTGCGTGCGTGCGTGCGTGCGTGCGTGTGTGCGTGCGTGCGTGCGTGCGTGCGTGCGTGCGTGCGTGCGTGCGTGTGTGCGTGCGTGCGTGCGTGCGTGCGTGCGTGCGTGCGTGCGTGCGTGCGTGCGTGCGTGCGTGCGTGCGTGCGTGCGTGCGTGCGTGCGTGCGTGCGTGCGTGCGTGCGTGCGTGCGCGTGTGCGTGCTTGCCTGAATGTTCCGAGTAGGAGTGGTGCAGCTTGTGATCAGTTCCAACGTAGAACAAGGAAACACTCTTAGCAAATCTCCCTGGTCTATGGCTCGAGTGGTCATTGAGCAGTGCTGGAGGGTGTCGTGCAATGCGGATCATGTATTGATTTTCCTCGTCACACGTCAGTGCTCCTGGCTCACCAGCCGGAATGGTGCACACGTTGAGTACGTACTGCAGTTTCTTATTGAGCCCTGCTACCAGGTACTCTTTTGACGGCTGGGCTGTGAGCTGTCGCTTGAAGCTGTTGTACAGCCCGTCCAGCAAACCCACAGAGCTTGGCACCAGAGCCGTACTTTCAAATCGCGTGTCAAGAAAGGAGCGGTGCTGGTTCTTGGTAAATGTCGCGACAAAGTAGAACGGACGCTTCTCCAGGAAGTCACTGCCAATGCCCAGCTTGCACAGTCGCTTCTCTGAACTCAGCACATAGTGGCAGTCGAGCAGAAGAGCAAACCTGTCAAATGGGCGCCATTGCAATCATCGCAACATTGTAGCACCACATTGATCAAACTACTTTTTTCCGGGGGGGGGGGGTTGTTTTGGGGGGGGGGGGGGGGGGGTTTTTTGGGGGGGGGGGGGGGGTTTTGGGGGGGGGGTTTTAGGGGGGGGGGGGGGGGGGGGGGGTTTTTGGGGGGGAGTGCGCGTGGGGGGGGTTTTTTAGGAAAAAGACGCTGTGCACCAAGCTGTGTAATAATCCAACTGTCTCACATTACATACATGTACATACATACATTACATACACATAGAAAAAAAGAAAGAAAGGAAATTTGATGGGGGGGGGGAAGTGATGTATGGGGGGGGGGGGGGGGGGGGGGGGGGGGCTTATAAAAATCAAAGTGGTCTTAAGGGGGTATAAATATAGGGGGGGGGGCTAATTATAGAGGGCGGGGCTAATTATAGGATTTACAGTATGTAAAATCAAACTGACTCCACAGCTGAATTGATTCATGGTTGGTAGGGCACACACATTGTGCAAATGTGTGCATGTAAGGTGTTTAGGGTAGTCGCGGTCAATGCAACTGTAACTCTTCTTCCAACAAATATGATGTATGCAGTGTGGGCAGTTTGATTTTGCTGAGTTGTAACAAAGTTTCTCTCTCACTTGCAGTTCCCATCTTTAAACAATTCCACCTTTGCAACCTCCTGAGCCAATTTGCCATCTTCCACTGTCATGTTGGCCATGCTCTCAGGGGTGGTTTTGAAGCAAAACAGTTTTCTCAACAGAACTGTGTCGTTATGCCACAATGGGGCGTGACTGGCATTGAAGTGGAATAAATCATAGTGACAATTGGTCACATCTGATTTGGAGAGGTGGTTGCAGTTGTCCGTCATCTTCACACGGTCATAGAAGGTCACATAGACATGTGGATCCTCGTTGAAGTACACTTGCCTTCTGAAAGCAGAAGAAGAGGCTGTATTTGTTCTTCAAATTGCGTTGCAGACAGGACATTCTTATGGCACACCAACTTTAGAGTTCAGAATACAGGTGCTCACAAGATTGTGCATACTGTGCACGTTTTGATAGAGCAATTTGAGCACATAAACAACAGAATCAATCTGCTTCAATAGCATGCCTCGCCCAAACCAGCAGTGCATGTGTCGAGTTGTGTGTGAGGGCGCCCAGTAGATTTGTGCATTCGCCACACCGAATGTCAGTTTCTAGGAACTGAGCCATCTCAATCTCGTTCTAAACCAGTTGGGACTTGCCACGCAGCACTCCTTGTTCAACTTGTTTTAACTCACTCGCTCACTCACTCTCTGACTCATTTGGACAAAACTATGAATTGTGTCAAGACATGATTTTGTTGAGATATCTAGTACACAGTCTGAGATTGGCTGTATCGATTGTTTACACTTTTGAAAGGCAAATTGGCAAATGGAAAGACCTGAGATATGTCCCATTCAGCATTTTGGTTGTGTAGTGACCAACTTGACGACTTGTTCCCAATTGCAAGCATGGGTGTGACAATAATTTTCTTGACCAGCTTTCCTGAACTTGTGCAAGTAGTGTGTCCATGATTTGGCTCACCCAGACACACACAAGTGTACTTGTCTCTATGAAAGCTCCCTGGTGACTCTCTGTTGTGATGACTTTGCTGTTGTACTTTTGAAAGTGTGTGTATGTGATTTGGTATTCCCTGATAATCTCCTTGCTTCCACCAGCTTCTAGAGTGTAATTGACAAGATATCTATGCTTTCTGATTCTTACAACTTTGATGCGATCAATTCTTGGAAGCTAAATAACAATGCCTCAGGTTCAGTGTAGTTGAACTACAGTATGTACACAACCAGTCTATGTACACAGAATGCAATACACCATGAAGTTCTTGATTATGATGTCTCTTTCTGCTCCATAGTAAGTCACTGTGTTCTGCCTTCGTTGCAATTTACCCGTCAAACCGGTATCGACAATCTGGGGCACTGCACAGACAGTTGAATGAGACTTGGGGCAGCTGCAGAGTGCTCAATTACAAATATGTCTATAAATATGTTTGCTTAGGGTTTAAATCTTGTGGACTTGTGGTACATATTGTACTAGGCCAACGCAAGCCAATATCAATCAAGCACAGTTGAACAGCATTTTCACATGCAGCTGTTCATTTTGAATCATGATTCGTAAATTGTGAATTGTGATCAGCTGGCAAATGTTGTGCTGGAGTGTGTTCTTTGTCGAATCATTGTTGCACACACAGTCAATATAAAACCTGTAAATTTTATTTGCAATGTGCACTGATCTGCGCAGTTCCCTGATGCTCGATGAACCAATTAAAGTCGTATTGTTTGTACTGGTCCAAGTCTGACACTTTCGGTTCTGGAAACAGGTCATAGACGTCCCGGAAGTCCCACATGCACTGGAGGAGGCGATATTTCAACTCGTCATCATCCAGCCACGAGCGATATGTCCTACCACTGGTCTGCTTGCAGTAGGACTGATCCAGTAAGCAGCCAATGTAGGGTTCGCTAAATTTGTACACGGAAATGGTCAGAGAGAAGACGTGATTCTTCTCAGTGGAGAACTTTTTCATCTCTGCCTGACCCGGCTGAAAGGGAATGGGAGAGTGAGTGAAATGTGACGATTCACTGGTTGGAGGGATTGTTTCGTAATTCAACAGAACATCATATGTAGTAATTGGTGAGTGCAGAACCGATCTACAGTACAGTACAATAAATGACCCGTGCAATGCAACGTACATGCATATGTAGGCATTGTGTTGTGGCTGGGGATGGGCGGGAGAGGCTGCTGGAGCTGCACTTACAACAACGTTCTTCAGAGTCAGGTAGTTGAATGAGAGAAGATCGTGCAAGGCGCCCGCTTCAATGCTTTTCTTGTCGAGCACCTTTTTCAGTCTCTCAATCCCATGGGAACCTCTCTCCTGAGAAAGCGTGGCTTCAATCAACTCTCGTGAAGCCTGAGCCCCAGTGGATGTTCTAAAGGGAAATAAGATTAGAAAATCACAGAATGGTAATCAAAGTAACATTGTACACAAGTATTCAAATTGCTTAATGGAACGCTACAATATTCGAAAGAATACCACAACATTTATGCATAATGTACATTGTAAGTACACACTGCACAAGGCACAAGGCACATGTACTGGTGAAAGGGGGCGTTCAATGGAATTTGGTACAACACGATGGGCAGTGTACAACTCACTGCAGCTTGGGCAGGTGAACTGCGATGCTCTGCAGATATCGGGCCTGTTTCCTCTTGATGCCCGAGCGCAACAGGTTGAGATGCGTAGCGAAGATGTCTACAGTATTGTGAGCAAACTCGTCCTCCATGTCAACCACAGCGGTCAGCAGCCCCGAGAACCTCTTCATGCAGTTCTCGACCGCCTCGAGTATGCCACCCCTGAAAAATTTAGGTTTTCAGTAGGCATTTTGGTGGATTTACAGTGCAATGAGCGAGCGGGGCTCTTCAGCTGTAGTGCATGCAGTCAGTAGACGACACCCTTTCGAGGTCAATTGGTAATTTGGTGTGCTTGTTTGAGCTGAAGTGCAAGAGCTCTGCGGGTGAAATTTACTGGGAAATGAAGCGTACGATGGTATACATTGTATCTACGTCCGTACTTCTGCCAAAAGACAGTACTTTGGAGCGCTTTGCATGACGAAAGACAAAGATTTGTCTTTGCGTTGTGTTCGTGCAGCGCAAAGTGTCCCTACTCGACGTCTCGCATAATCACGTCCATCTTTGTGCCAGCCAGATACTTGATCGGAATCATGTAGACCATCTGAGGCACTGCTGAGTCCGCACCTGTAAAATTAGTTCTCGCTTGCTGTAGGTACGTAACGTCTACGTTCATTGTTATACAGCAACTGCTGCGGAACATGTACAATGTACCGTAAACCCTATATTTAGCCTCCCCCCAAATCCCCAAATTAGCCCCCCTAACACCCTCCCAAGACCACTTTGAGTTTGTAACCCACCCACCTATAATTGCCCCCCCCCCCCCTAATCATTTTCCTATACGCCCTCCTAGAGCTCGAACGAAACAATTAGCCTCCTGGGGTGGGGATATTTATAGGGTTAACGGTGTCCGCAAAAGCACACAGATTCGCGTGTTAGCAAGGCAATACTGCCCCCCATTGCATTGCAAGCTGGCATCTCTCTCAAGAGTCCGTTAAATAGTGCGCAGCACCATTGGAGTAAAAGGAAAGCACCGCCTCGTACTGGCGAAGTCCATGATGCGCGTGTAGAGGTCCATGGCATCGAAGTAGCTGATGGGCGGCGTGTCGACGTCAGTGTCAGTGAAGAACCTCGTGCTGATGTTCAAGCCGCGCTCTTCCTTGGTCACATTCAACGAGCCGTTTGCATAGCCGCGATACGTCAGCAGCTCGCCTGAATGACACGAGTGTACCGGTAATATGAATTTGCATGGAATTTGAATGATCTAAGAACTGATGTTGTTTGCTAGGATTTGAGGTGTCGGTATATGTCGCCCTGTCGCTCGATTTTAGCACAAGTTAAACAATAATAATACAAAATTTCGAGCGCTGCATGCTCTCGCGTATACACCGCTCTTTCAAAGCACGAAGCTATGTACAATGTGCACAGGTACTTAGTGCATTGTTGCAATAGCTATAGAGCCCCTAGTTATAAGCCTGCTTGTCTAGATAATGCTTACCACTCACCTACAGAGTGCATGTAAACTGCAAACTGCTCAGTGGAAACATTATCGCGATGCACGAAACGTTTACTCGTTTCCATTCTGTAAGATCACTCTCAATATGCGCTTTGCACGAATTCAATTTGCCGTAATAAAAAAAGTAAATAAATAAGTTAATTAATTAATAAAATACTAGTGGTCCAACCGAGTTCAAGGTTGAGATCGACTCCGATGGCCGCGTCGAACCTGCGCGCCAGCTCGCTCTTGTCGACTTCGAGACTCAAAACCGTTTTCGATCCGTACGCGATTTTCGTGACCACGTGAGTCGCCTTCACTTTGTCAACGATCATCTCCTGTACACCGTAAAACCTCCAATAGTGCCCCCTCTCCAATAGTGCCCCCATGGGCAAGGAGTACCATGCGATTTGCGTTATGCTGAGACACAGATCATGCAGAGCAGCAGCGGTGTGTACGCAGCTATACACCCATAAATGAAGGACACTTTCATCTACTCTGAGGTGTCAATCACCTAAGGAAAGCTAGGTATGCGACTTCAATAGAGGGTACAGAGGTTTTTATTGAAGGTTCGAGACCGAAGTCTCAGGCAAGAGGGGGACCGCATGGGTCCTTGGTTACATATCTCTTGCTTCTACAGGACCGATTGTCTGAATGAGAACAGCGATCAGGGGGCACAGTTTTTTGCGTTCGCCCCTTGCACAAGGAGGTTACGGCTATTGGTAGTCTTGCCACGCTGAGGATTGAACTCCGCCGCACCTTGCGGTTTGGAACCAACGCCTTAGCCCAACTGCGCAAACAGCCACGAAAGAGTTTTAACCACGAAGGGTTAACAGAGGTTGAATGTACAATGCCCCGAGCGCGCCATTTGAGGATTTACGGTTAGTGCACAACTATTGGGATGGAATAGAATCCTTGAACCGGTATGTATTCCCACTCCCTTCCCCGTCTGTACCCTGTACTGCAGGTTGGCCAGCGCCTCCATGCCGATGCTCTTGTAGTGGCTGCGGTGGTTGAAGAGCAGCTTTACCGACTCCTTCGTCGTGGCGCCGTCGGAGCGGGCGAGCGCCCTCACCGATCCCGTGTAGCTGCCCTTGACGTTCTCGGCCAGCTCCAGACTTCGGCTCGCCTTGCCGTCCAAGTTAAAGAAGAGCAACAGGCGGCTCATGTCTCGCGAACTCGTCATCTGAAGTCAGATAATCTGAAGACGAAGTCATCTGAGTATATACATGCCAGTATATCTTGACAGACTCTATAATGCTTGACTCGATAAACTGTGCAGTCAGTCATCTATGTAATTGGATCAGTAGGCGCAGGAAGTGGCGGACTACACGCTCGAATAGGCAGGATTCTTTGGGACAGAACGCTGGCTGGAATTTGAAAAGCGCCTCGGAGAAATCGTGTTGTCAACTACAGCAGGTCAGCAAGTTGTAAGTCAGCAGTTGGTTTTACTCTGTGGAAAATTTGTTGCTGTCGGATTGCTGATAAAGAAATGCTCGTTACAGTGGATCCCTCAAGAATTGAACCAAGAACCTTTCGCGTAAGAGGCCGATTCTCTATCACTACGCCATATGCTGCCCCTGTGGAAGCACTGGTCAAGAAAACTAAAAAAGTTCCAAGGCAGCATGCCTCAGATCATTCAACTAGGTGCAAACTCCATCTCCAAACTCGCACATACCTATACCTCAGTGTTGACGTAGGGATGCGGTTCGATCTTTGTGCACTTCTCAATGTAGCTTCTGTTCCAGAATGTCAGCCCCGGGGCCACCACTTCGTCCGTCGTGACGTCATAGAGGTCGCCCAGCGTAAACGGCCGTCCCAACGCGGGCACACCCACACTTTCGTACAGCGCCGACGATGGCCTCTGTCCAGAGCTCTCTGAACAATCAGCAACTATACTGTAGCGTGCAGTGCTTCGGACATTTGCGTACTGCTACAGTACATACAGTCTGTACGTACCAAATACGTTTAAGTTTCAACTCGTTAAAGCAGCTGCAAACCTCGCACGCGTGAATATATGACGGCAACGCAGAACAGAAGATACCGATGCACCATTCCGGACCAATTGTTAGCAGAGACCCAAAAAGTGTTCTGTTGTTCAAAGGCAATCACAATCTATGTACACTGTTGGTACAAATGTTGTGTGGGCGTTCACGACTGTGGACGTGAACTGAATCTCATTGTGGGAATGCAGAGCCACTTGATGCTATTCTTCATGCGACGCGAGATTTGCAGTTGCGCAGAGGCATCGTGCTCGATTTGTTCGCGATTCAACTTTATGCGCAGGTTCACGCGCATGTGCAGGTGCGCAGATTCATGTACGATACGTACATGCATGTATGTATGTAGGTATGTATATGCGTACACGCCTGAGCGCTCGGATGGGGCTCTGGCAATGCATATCTCCATAAGCTGTCAGGTGGCAAGTACTGGGGAGCGGCAGTTACATAACGTCAGTCGGACCATTACGCTAACACCCTAAATTGTGTACACCCTGTAATCTACATACAACAATGCATATGCATCGGGACGAAGCTATAGCTGATATTGCATTGCACTTCCAGCCTCTATCCTTATCTCGCTTTTTTTTTGTGCCGAAGTGCCGAAGTGCGTGAAATCAAGCGTGCAAGCAGTATTGTCTAACAAATTATGTCAAAGTGAACATCTGGCGTTCTTCTTTTGCTTGGTCTCCTGCCTGGATCTCCATATTTGTTCGTCGTTAGAATTCGGGCCTTCGTCACCCGATTTCCATGCACATTGCCATCTCGTCGCATCGCTGAGCCAACGCCTTTTTCCACTCAAGGAAGCGAAAAGTTGGCACGCGTCGTCGCATCGCGAGCCGTGACGCGCCGCTGTCATGTGACAGTCTGCGAGCGCGTTGGTCCTTATCAGCGCCTCTCGTTCGTGCAACGCGCGCTCAGCCCTGGACCCGCTAAGCGCCCTGCGCGCCATTGCGTTGCGTTTCGCCAACCTGCAACAGAGCCCAGCGTGCATGTTGCACAGAACCGCGTGCTTGCGCTACGTCCACCGAACGTCACGACGCTCCGGAGAGATGCTGAGTCCCATCGTCTACAAGGACATGAAGCTCTACTCGGGGCAGCCCACCCGCGGAGAGACGGTGGGCCACTGAGTTTTACACTGTACTAATCCCCTTTGGCAGAAGGATGAACGCTCGCATTGCCCACGGTGTCGGACGGCTTGGGGGCTTCGGCCCGAGATCCGCGCCAGGTGGGCGGCCCATCTTCCCTCACGGGAGAAGAACGCCGCTGTTGTGATACAGTGGTTCGAGCCTGGCCCTTCCCCAACGTTTGACATTGTCCACACCTGCACGGTGTGTTGGGATTGCGCCAGATAAAACAGTTTCTTTTTTCAACAGGTGCTCAAGAAGCAGCGAGAGCGGGAGCTGGTCGAGTCGGCGAGGCCGAGATGCCAGAGCGAACTGGTCGCGACCGGTGGAACGTCGGCGATCGCGCTGACGCCGCCCAGGAGGCAGCGAGGCGCGACGGCGGGCGCCAGCGCGCAAGCCAAGGACCAAGGCCCCCGCCAGGACTCGACCAACACGAGCAACAACACCCTTCAGCCGGGAAGGCGTGGAGACTCATTTTTTTTTAGCTCACTGCATAAACGAATTCTAATCGTAAAACACGTGTGGATAAAGCTAAGCAAAAGAAAATGCAAATGAGCAACCATTTGCAAATTTTATGACTTCACTTCAGACTTGCCACTGGCGTTACAGGCTCATTTTCAATGTACACTCCAAATCTGGCAGCGTACAAACAAAATCGGCAATGCACGTCTCCTTATCTTCCCAGCCCTCTTTCAACCGGCAAAGGTCTCTGACAGACGAAAGCGCAGCGCCTCAACAAGTCCGGAAGCTGAGCAGCATTGAGGAGGCGGCTGACGACTCGATCGATGCCATACAGGTGCAGCTGGCTCCGCCGCAGCACGCAAGTCTCAGTGACCTCAGCAGAATCAGGCAAGTGCTCGCTTTAGAGTGTATACTATACACTAGTTTGCAACAAGCAGTTCATGGATGCTCTGTCTTCTGGCATTTGTTTTTTTTCTGCTTTTGCAGTTATTGCAACGCCACATTGAGATATTTGCTTAGGTCACTGTCACTGTGCCAAACAGTGCAAAAATGGGTTTGAAAGAACGGTAACTGCTATTTATGGCGGAGACAGCATGAGCTGCATAGCCCATTAATTCTTTGATTATGGGGCGGAGATTCTTTAAGTATCAAACGTCGAACAAACGATTATGTGCGCAAGAGGCCGACTCTCTACCACTGCGCCATCGCTCCCCTAATTGTAGGGGGGGGGGGGGGCTGTGGTGGTGGGCTTACAACTAGGAAGGGAAGGTGCGAGGGGACTTTTTGAAGCCTCTGACCGCACTTTGACCAATACATCTCGCGCCTTGTTCACAGCTCGCGCGCACAGGCTCACAATCACGCACCAATTTCGCGACTTTAGGACGCGCAGTTCTGAGGCGAAGAAAAAGGGAGGAATGTTAAAGAAACTCTTCCACCACAAGGCCAAGAAAGACGCCACTCTGTCCAACAAGACGTCAGGACAAGCTGCTGGCAGTTGTGTCAATCAAGGGATCCCATGAGACAACGCTTTCTGGGTTTTCCCACTGAGTACATTGTAGTTTTGCGCAGACTTATTGTACGTGGTGTGTAACGTAACACGGGTAAGCGTAGGCACCGTGCCAAAGAATTAGTTTGTTCCGACTCGCAATCTAGCGCGGCGTTGTCATACCTGTAACTTTGGGTGTTACCGCCCTCACAATCACCCCCAAACCCCACCCCGAAATTTTTCCAAAGGATCTTCACAATGATTAAAACCCGTTTAAATGATAGTGTATTTCAGTGATTTTCATGCGTTATCATGACCGTAAACCGCTAAATAACACTATTTAGACAGTTCTGTGACCCATTTTTTTACCAGAAATTCAACCCACCCAAAGTATTCCCCCCCGCCCACTCGCTCCGACCCGGTTAGAGGTGGGTTGCGCGGCGGCGAAGAATGTCCCGTCTGATGAAACCCAACTCCGTTTGTGATGACGCGTTGTTTTCGGCGGTGAAACTCTGATAAACCCGACGAAAACACCCTTCCTTCTGAGCAGACAAAAGCCGAGTAAAAACCCGCACAACCCCCAAGTAGGGTTTTCGCAAATCTTTTATCGCGTATTTGTCGCTTTAACTTGTGCATTTCGCTGACGATTTTTATTTGTAACCCTTTGTCGTGCGTTGTATGTACTTCATACTGTGTACATTCTCCTAGATTCACACGTAGATTCATTCATTCATGCATACTTCATACATTGTACTAATCTAAGAATAGCTACGGTATGCAATAATACTATTCTAAAACTAATCTTCTAATAATACTACTACTCCTATACCAATAGGTACTACCAATACTGATCTTCTTGGAAATGGATTGTCTTGTATACGTGTGCAGGTATGTCAGTGTTTGTGTACCTACGTAAGTTTGCAGACTGCAAAAAGAAAGCAAAGCAAGGCATGCCACACAGATGTTGTCGCAGCTGACAGCGCGTAACGTAATACGCGCAGCCCATTGTTTAGACCACCCTAAACGACGAAAAGCAGCACGCACACAGAATGCCTTGTTATGCGGCTGACTTGCGACGTTTGAAAATGATGAAAGCGCATCACTTCCGTCTCGAACTGCTTGCGTGTCTCACCGTCAGCGCGCTGGCAATCGACCACCACGTCGTGGTTGAAATAAAGAAGTTTGTCGTGGAGCCATACGAACATCACATTTGCTTCAAGACTCATACGGAGCGCAGAAGTGACGAGTGTGAAGTTGAACTGAATGCTGAAACTGCGGTTTACAAGTGAGCATCCATTTTTATTCTTCATGAGATCAGTGCATGCTGCATCTGTATCAACATGATGCGCACGCACGCACGCACGCACGCACGCACGCACGCACGCACGCACGCACGCACGCACGCACGCACGCACGCACGCACGCACGCACGCACGCACGCACGCACGCGCGCGCACGCACGCACGCACGCACGCACGCACGCACGCACGCACGCACGCACGCACGCACGCACGCACGCACGCACGCACGCACGCACGCACGCACGCACGCACGCACGCGCGCACGCACGCGCGCACACGTTTAATCGACATTTATAGCATGTTCGACATGGACCTGGGTTCTGTCAAATGGAATTTGACAACTGTTGGTCACGTAAACTACTCCTGTGTTGACGAAACGTGCCCTAAGATGGAGTTCAACGAAGGCCACAAGGCTCAGCGGATCAAAGAGGTGTGATTGGTTGTGAGCAAGTTTGCAGCTGCAGCAGCATTCAACCGTTGATCCTGCATTGCAGATGGGCATCTATGTAAAGATTAGGGCAAGGAACAACGCCATGGCTGCCTCTGAAAACGGTTCTGGCATCGTGCTTGTCTACAACAGCGAACCATTCAGAGTGCCAGAGAGAAGTGGAAACAAGACTGTCAAGATTCTGCTCTGCTTCTGCCACGTCCACAACTACCCATGCAAGAAGGCATTGTGCGCATTGAGATCAGTAATAAAGTAATGTAATAATTAAATTTAAATAAAAGAATTCGTCATGAATTAATTTATATAAATGTTCACAATCAACTATAGCAACTTTTGCGTCTCCTCCACTGCACATCCCTTTTCAGACTTCGACTCAACATTGTCAGGACTGAGCTATCTGACGCTTTAAACGAATCTGGTGTGTTCGACGTGACTGAGTCAACGGAACCTACGCAATTGGGGGTTGAAAACGAGCTGGATGACACGACATCTACCACACTTGTTCCCGCGCTAGATGCCCGAGAGCAGGCAAAGCCGGAACAGACAACTTTGTCAACTGTGTGAGTTGAAAGCGTTCCTTTCGAGTACACAACGGATCCCTACTGTACATGTGCCTAGGTGCTAAAAGAATGTATCACTACATTCAAAGGTCTAGGGTGTACATGAATGTAAGAAGGCCAGTTCCGACTGAAAACCCATGTGTATTGTACATAGTGTACACATGTACTATAGGCCGTGAACGTGGTAAACTGCTGCGTAACAAACTGTTGCGTCCCTTTTCATCACCATCCTGTACAGACAGGCAGCGTGAGAATGTACATGTGTACGTGATCTGCAAAACCTACTGTACTCCAGAGCACGTTAAGCACCAGCACCACAACGCGACGCGACTGGCGCACGATCGTGGGTCGAGACTGCTTCGACAAGTTCCTGGAGTGCAAGGCCAACCACAGCGTGGTCATGTCCGTGGACCAGCTGAACGTCACCAACTTGGACTACTTCTGTCGGGCGTACGAGCGTGACGTCATCAACTGCATGGGCGGACAGCTCTTCGTGAGTCAGTCGCGAAGGCTGTTGAGAACCAAAGCAGTACAATTAAGTACATAGCTGCTCAAGCGGCCCCTTTCCCCATCCGACAACTGTAAAGCCTCACTACAGTTCTATCGGATGTTCTGTACAATAGTTGCTAGAAATGTAGGTATAGTATGCACATCTACTAATAATACCACTACAAAACCAATTCTCTACCACTAGGCCATACGCTGCCCTTTTGCATGCCGTACGCGCGATTGATCCCTCGCCCACCCGGGGAACTGTCTGCAGGAGGAGGGCGACGGTCCGCTGGTGCTGTTCTACTGCGCGAAGCTGATCGGCAAGTCCGTGGCCAACCTGCCGACCTACAACGTCCTCAAGGACACGTTCAACGGCTTCCGATGGATGTGCAAGTCGGACGCCTACGCCAGCATTCAGGAGTCGGACTCCCTGGAGAGCAAAACGCGCTGCTTTCAGTGAGTGCCATGAGCTGGGAGTTGAATGGGCCACGTGCGCTACGCTATTCCGGTTAACTAAACTGACAATTATGCAAATTGCTTTGTCAGTACTGCATGAATCGATGCGTTTTAGGTACAAATTCAAGCACTGTGTAAGCCACTTCAGTCGGCCAAACTGCACAGAGAGCTGCTTTGCCCAATTCTGAATACAGAATGCAAGAGAAACGATATCTCAACTGGACAGTTCTTGTAATACAGTTTGTGATATATGTTCAATTTGAGCAGTAAATCCTGCGTTTGTCCGATGTGAAGCTTGTTGCACCCGACGAGAATTTGTGTCCATGCAACACTACCCAAAGGAATGATCCACCGTATTGTTATGTATCGTATGTATGTATCCACCGTATCCACCGTATCCACCGATCCAACTTTGTTAAAGCAATCCACTGCAACGCTGAATGTACACCTGAATGACATGACATGAATGACAACACGACAAGATCGGTCTCCAGAATTTGGTGACAGGTTATTTTTCAAACTTGGCTGACCATTGACCTGACAGAGAAGCTCTCAAGTCAGGACGTTAGCAAAGCGTGCAGCCTGCAGGTAACGGTGACGAGCTTCTTGAAGCCAGACAACAGCTACACTGCCACGAGAGGAGAGACTCTGCAGTTCCTGCTCTCTGTCCACTTCCCCGACTCAACAAACGCTGCAGACGAGCCGCCGACTGGCCAGCCCATTCCACGGGCAGGTCAACGCCTGGCGCGTCGAACCGTCGACAGCATCGTCTCCCCCACGCGCGTACGCTGGGCCATCAACCAGTTCGGCGCCTACAAGGCAGCAGGCCCCGATGGCGTGTTCCCAGCCCTGCTTCGGCAGGGCCTGGAACAACTCGTGCAGCCCCTGTGCCTCATCTACACCGCGTGCCTCCGTCTAGGCCATGTACCCACCGGCTGGCACCTGTCGAAGGTGGTGTTCATCCCCAAGCCAGGCCGCGGCGACTACAGCGACCCCAAGTCGTTTCGACCAATCAGCCTCACATCGTTCCTGCTGAAAACACTGGAGCGACTGGTCGATCGATACATCCGGGACGACCTTCTCGTCAGGCACCCGATTCATCGCCGACAGCACGCCTACTGCGCTGGGCGCTCTGTTGACACCGCCCTCCACCCAGTCGCTGGTGCTATCGAAACCGGTTTCAGCACCGGCGACTCTACCGCTGGCATCTTTCTCGACATTGCTGGCGCATTCGACATGGCCACCTTCCCATCGATTCTGCAGGCACTGCAAGCACGCGGTGTAGCAGCGCCGGTGGTCAGGTGGATCTCCTGCCTCCTCACCACTCGACAGGTCTCGGCCAGTCTAGATGAAGCTACCAGGAAGGTAGATTGACGCGTGGCTGCCCACAGGGAGGGGTTCTGTCCCCACTACTGTGGACGCTCTTTGTCGACGACCTCCTCACCACCACGGCAAAGGACTCGTTCTTTGTTCAGGCTTATGCTGACGATGTCGTCATTCTGGTCCGAGGACGACATCTACCCACTGTGCGCGCACAGGCTCAAGACGCGCTTCTACGCGTCGACCGATGGTGCACTCTGAACGTACTCTCGGTCAACCCAGCGAAAACTGAGATGGTGCTCTTCACACGCGCCACAAGTTTGACTGGGTCAACTGCTCGCTGCGCAACACCGACGTACCTCTCAGTCCATCTGCAAAGTACCTACGTAGGCGTTGTGCTCGACAAAAAGCTGATGTGGAACGCTCATCTGACCCGTCAGCTAGAGAAAGCAACCAGGCTTCTCTTCAACTGCCGCTCCATGACGGCGAGCCGTTGGGGGCTGAAACCAAGAGTCATGCTCTGGCTCTACACTGCGATCATTCGACCCGTGCTGGCACACGGTGTTGTTGTCTGGTGGCCTCGTTTGCTTCAGGTGACGACCCAACGCCAGCTGGCACGACTACAGCGCTTGGCGCTGCTCTGCACCACAGGCGCCCTTTGTGGCACCCCAACGGCGGCGATGGGCGCCATTCTGGCGCTGCCCGCCCTCCACGACCACCTGCTGGGCGTGGCGATTGCAACTGGGCAACGCCTACGCCTCGCCGGCCGCTGGACGGACCGCAAGCACAAGGGGCATGCCCAACTGTTACTCCGGTTTCAGCCTGAGCTGCCGCTGCTGAAAATGCCGAGCGACTACATGCCGCCCTCCTTTCACTTCAACTGCAGCTACACAGTTGCCATTCCAACAAGGCAGCAGTGGGAGACAGCAGCCCCCGAGCTCCTCGCCACTAGCTCCTACCGACTACCGACATCCAATGCTATACTGACGGGTCCCGTCTAGGAATCCGCGGCACAGGCTCTGGATTTGTCACTGTCAACCGCAGTGACGTGCTGATGCGCTCTGGCGTGGTGCTCGACTCGTTCGCTACAGTGTTCCAGGCCGAATTGATAGCGATTGCCGAGGCTGCTCGCGAGGCAGCCCTCCTTCTGCCCCAGCGCCAGGTCCCGACCCGCTCAGTGACCTTCTACTCCGACAGCAGCTCAGCGCTGAAGGCGCTCACTGCACCCCGACTGACGTCACACCGTTGTGCGTGAGTGCCGTGACCGCTTGGACGCACTTGCACAGCGGTGTGCCGTTCACCTGACGTGGATCCCAGCTCATAGAGGGTTTCACTTCAACGAAATGGCGGACCAGACGGCGAAAGCTGCCGCCCCACAATGGTCTGCAACGCCCGCACCTGTGCTACCCGTGTCCTTGCAGATGTTCAAGCGACGCCTGCAAGACTGGGTGAAGGCGCGACATGCAGCGTCCTGGGCCTCCCAGCCTGACTGTCGGCAGGCCCGGGACCCCTTCCCCACTGTCTGCCCTCGACTTAGTCGACGGCTGATTCAGCTGTCGCTGCAATGGCTTCGTCTCCTTGTCGCTCTTCTCACAGGACATGGTAAAGTGGCGCGCCATCTACATTTCATGCGGCTGGCACCCTCTCCGGTCTGCCCCTACTGTCACACGGCTGAAGAGGACTCCTTTCACTTTCTAGCCGAGTGCCCCCACTGGGCGCGACAGCGCCTCCGTTTTCTCGGGGCACCCGCACTTGCCCTGGACGACCTCCGAGAGGTGTGCAATATATATGCACCGTATCGTTGCACTGTGGACGTTGTCCACTTGTTTTCGTCACGAGTAGACATTTTGCTTCTACAGAGGTGTGTTGCAGCACTATGTACAGTCGACTGACGGAGGGGTAAGGGGAGGGGGGAGTGTCTGGAGCAAATAGTGGGGGGGAGGTTGCTATTCTTTGAGTTATACTTGTACTTTTTAGAAAAAAATGTATAATAGGGTTCAAACAGTGTCATTTATCTGTTTTATGGTCATCTAACACTGAAAAATACGGAAATACACCAACATTTACTCACTTTTATCGGGTTAGACAGAGTGAAAATCCCTTGGGAATGTTCTGGGGGTTGGAGGGAGGGTGTTGGAAAATAGTGGGGGAGTGTAACCCCCCAGTTACAGGTATGTTAGTGTCCACGCAATACTACAGAAAGCCTACGGTACCTGTGTACATGGTATGGTAGTGTCACTGAGTGAACCCATTTCCTTGTACATTCGAGATCTTGTATTGACAGTCTTCAGCAACTGTCGTCTTTTCTCGTGTCGTCACATTCCTCATAAAAAAAATGGAAGACAGCGTTCTTGTGGACACAACACAATGTGTTTGTCTACCTATGTATAGTACGTGCAATACATCCGTATACCAGCATGAGCGCACGCCCCTGTGCGCAATGTACAAAGTTCGTGCCTACACGTTACGTTACAACGCCCCGCATCAGATCGAAATCTTCACCTGAAATGTGGGCGTCTACGCAATTGTAACGCTATGTAGGTATACCTAAAGGCACGCTTGCGGTGCGTGTAGTGCTGCGCGTTTCACCACAACCGTTAATTGACTGTTGGCGTCATAGTACTTGACAAATTTCGCAAGGTACGATGAGAAAGTTGACACTTCTGCTGCTGGTCATCGTATTGCTGCTGTTTCTGGCGGAAATTCTGGATGCCAGGTGACCGTGTCAGTGCAAAAACTTAATACAATTTTTTTGCGATGCGACCGCGGAAATCGAACCCACTTGCCCAATGTGCTGCTGCTGCATCCAGCGCCAAGGCCGCCAAAGGTGTTCGAAAAGGCGTCATTTGCACCTTAGGACAGTGACAGCGATATCATGGGGTCGAATCGAACACAGAACCATGTGGACGAGAGGCCGATTCTCTACCACTAGGCCATACGCTGCCCCTACGTACAGTTCTTTATTATTAATCAAAACCGTATTAAATTAATCAAATCAAAAATCGAGATTCATGTTCAGCCCACACAATATGTACATAGATGGCATATGTAAATATATAATAAAATTTTAAAACAAAATTAAATAAATAGCTAAATAAATAAAATACATAAAATTCTGAACGCTTCAGAAGACGACCGGGCCAACGACGTCGGGCGGCTGGTCGGCGAAGAGCAGCTGCTCGTCGACGCACCAACCGACGGCGGCCGTCGGGGGGCCGCAGGAAGTCGAGACGAAAGTCGTCCAATCGAAACGCCGGGGCGGGCAAGCGTCGCAACCAGCTGAGTCCGTCTCGACCGAAGCTGCAGCAGCGAGGCCAGCGTCCAGGGCCGGCCAACGGCCCGCAACGAACGGTGCCGGGTCAGAGAAGGAGAATTCCAAACTTTTCGAAAATCCGGGAAAGGGGAGCGTTCTCCGGCGCTGGAGCTGGAAATCCCAGGAAAACTATGACTGCCAGTGGCAGGAAACGAGCTCAAGCGGCTGGCTCGGACAGAGGGGGTGGCCCCATACCTTCTGCATCGAGAGTCGGTCGCCCGCGAAGCCCCTTCCACGGTCGCCAACTCAAAAGCAATCGCATGTCACTCGGACAGAAAGTGGCTGCCAGGCGTGCGCTCAGCTCGCCCGCCGCGCGCAAGGTGCTGGGAAAGAAGGGCGCGGGCCGCTTCCCCGGCGCGTTGTCGACAAGGAAAATGGCTCCGGGAAAGGCAAAGTCCATTCTGAGCAAGAGCAGAGCTTCGCAGACGCAGGCCAAGGAGAAGCAGGCGCGGCGAGCCGGTCTTCACCCTCTGAAGAAGAATTCGTTCCGAGCAAGAAAGGCGCTGGACCAGGAGAGCAAAGACAAGATCAAGGTTGGCATAGTCGTTTTAGAATGCTCAATGCTGTAGACGACATAACCATACATTACATATGTACATCCTCTATGCACCTCTAACCGTCTAACAACATGTACCTAGGTACCTAGTTTTATTAGATCCACGGTTACTGCTTGTGTATGCGTACGGCGTGTTTCTGTGTACAATGTAGGCAAAGAGACCACCCGTGCTTTGCATTGGAGGGGCACGGGAAGCAACAACAACAACTCTACTGCGGAGTAATGACGATGGCGCACACATGGTGCATACAAACAACTAATTTGCTTAATTAAACAATTAAAAGTGTACTACAGCGGACCTGTCGGCGAAGCTCGGGCGGTTGCAAGCGCCAGAGTGAGAAGGCGAAGAGACGGCGGGAGGCTTCAGCTCGATTGATCGTGGCCGCCCAGATCAAACGCCAGAGGCAACTCAAGGGAGCCCAGGACTTGAACGAAGCGGAGATCGTCGACTCGATCCAGAAGGCGGACGCCATTTTGGAGAAGACGCTGCAAGTGAAAAAGCTGATGATCGAAAGTCAGGGATTCGATGAGGGAGAGGTACATACTGTACAGAACATGTCAATAATCTGCATTGCCATGTACATTGTATGCGCAGATTTCTGCAACGAATCATCTGAGTTTGTCACAAGCTAACGCAACGCCCGCCTCACAGCGGACGGGATAATGCCTACCGTAAATCAATCCTCCATTAGAGCCCCCCCCCCCCCCGAATAGTGCCCCCTTAGTTTCCTGGGAAAGGAGAAGTTGAAAGAGTAGAGCACTATTAGAGGATTTACGGTACCTATTCGTGGTTTTCCGCTCTAGATCGTTCCTGCAGACGACGGAATCGTAGGAGGGGACGTGATTCTGAGCGATAGGCAGCTCAACGCGCTGCTGGGCAACTTGAGAGCTGCCAAGCTGCAGCGAAGACACCGCAGAAACGCCCAGTACTTGGAGAGCCAAGCTGAGAAGTGGGAGCAATTCCCCATACCGATTGTCTTCGATGATGGCTTCTGTGAGTCGTTCCGGGTTGCGCCCCCTCCCCTCGTCCCCCTCGTCAAAACCCCCGCGACATATGCCCCCCCCCCTCTCAAAACATTTTAAAGAATTTTTAAAGTCACAAAGAATGAACAAACACAGACAGGTTCAAAAACTTGTTAGAATACCGACTAGTGTACGGTCGCCAAGTGCGCACCAAATAACCTTTAGCTAGTCGCTTTTGCAAGAGCATCTGCATCAGCATCGAATTATCCGGTGTTTTTCAGCAGCTGTGCAGAAAAAACACACTCCTGTACGTGTATGTCTGGACACAATTGTCCCACCCGCTGTACAGCGAATGATTGTACCGTGTTGAAGAGTGCTTCAAATTCCTGTCTGTTTGCCTGTTCAGTTCAGCATTGCCTGTTTAGCGGAGGAGGAGAAGGAGCTGGTGCGCGCCGCGCTGGTCGACATCATGACCAAGACGTGCGTCCAGTTCGAAGAGGTGGACGACATCCCGCCCAACACAGCCCATATTCTCTACAGCAAGAGCGACGACTCTACATTGTCAGTTGCGTCGTGGCTTCAGAACGCGATTTCCTAAGTAGAATGTATAGATGTACCGTAAACCCTATAATTAGCCCCCCCCCCCTATAATTAGCCCCCTCCCCCCCTATAATAATACACCCTCCCAAGACCACTTTGAGTTAATAAGCCCCCCCCCCCTATAATTACGCCCCCTCCCTAAATGAACCATCGTCTAAAAGGCACATGTTTCCATGTCTGGGTGTTATGTATGGTCGCGTATGTGTATGTATGTACACGTATGTGCATGTGAGACTGTGTGAGAGAGTGTTAGAGTGTACCAACGTGTGTGCACAGCGCCTTTTTCCCTTAAAAATCGCCTCCACGCGCCTTTTTGCCCACACATCTTCCCACTCATCGACACTTCCAGTTTATAAGCCCCCCCCTATAATTGGTCCCCCCCTATAATTATACACCCTCCTAGAGCTCGAACGAAAAAATTAGCCCCCGGGGGGCTAATTATAGGGTTTACGGTATGTACGTTCACACAAATGTCCTAGTGGTCCAACAGTGTTCTACGCGATTTCCTAATAATATTTTACTCACTGAAAGAAAATTAATGCGATTACTGCCCGATCTCTTGCCTAAGCTTATACGTATGCTGCGTGCCTGCCATAGAGCATACGATATGTCCAGCCCACTTTGGCATACGGTAGTTCATATTCAAATCTTTTACCGCGTTTAGTTGCGGCTTATCAAATCTTGGAAGAAATGGCAACCAAAACGTCATCTTCCTCAACTTCGAGATGTGCTCCGAGGTAACACCTACCGTAAATCCTCCAATAGTGCCCCATCCAATTGGGACGCCATGTGTAAGGGGTATTGGGTCAAAGCACCCCCCCCCCCCCTCCCCAAACCCCATAAAACCTCCTCTCCCATTCTGCAGCAGATCATCGGTACGACGGTGCACGAGACGCTGCACGCGCTAGGCGTGCAGCACGAGCAGGCGCGCGCCGACCGAGACGTGCACGTCCGCCTCGACTACGCCAATCTCGATCCGCAGTTCCTCGACCTCTACGCCGAGACGGACGCCGGAGACAGTTCCACCTACGGCACGCCCTACGACTTCTACTCGGTCATGCACTATGACTCGAGGGTGCGTCCGTCCGACCGTCCGTCCGTCCGTCCGTCCGTCCGTCCGTCCGTCCGTCCGTCCGTCCGTCCGTCCGTCCGTCCGTCCGTCCGTCCGTCCGTCCGTCCGTCCGTCCGTCCGTCCGTCCGTCCGTCCGTCCGTCCGTCCGTCCGTCCGTCCGTCCATCCGTCCGTCCGTCCATCCATCCGTCCGTCCGGCCTGCCCAAATCCTAAAGCATTTTTTTTTCAAATTGAGCAGGTAGGAGCCATGGACGAATCAAAGCCTGTGATGGAGGCGAAAACCGAGCCAAACGGCTTCTTCACCTCGGTGATGGGCCAGCGGCATGGACTCAGTCCCAAGGACGCTGAACTCCTCAAGAGGATGTACTGCACCCCAGGTGCCAAAAAATATTCCTCGTGTATTCCAACTATTCTTTGAAATTAAAAGAAGTATTTTCTTCATTGCCTGAGCCGAGTCAGACCAACTTAAATGCAGCCGAGCAATGACTGTTGTGTTGTTGCTGCTATCCCAACACACCTTGGTGGCAGACCAAAGACCAAGCGCGATAATCATCCCTGTATAAATAGATAAACCCGTAAATAAATTGATTGCTTTCTAGACTGCACTGACCTGCGCGCTCAGTGCGGGTGGCTGGCAGCGCAGGGTGCCTGCCAAAGTGACGCACGAGCCATGATCGACAACTGCGCTCGGTCGTGCGGCTTCTGTCCGATTGTGGCCAGCGAACTGGCCTACAGAATAGCTGCAGACCTGGAGAGGAAGCAGGGACAATCAGAGCAGACTGAGTCAAGCGTAAGAGCACTTGATAGGGAACAGAAGTCCGTGGACAACTGAAAACTGTGTACAAACTGTGGCAATTGCTGACTTGTGGTGATATCGTTGAATGCTACCTACATCTGCTACCGCATTCTCCTGGAACATTGTTTGTACTTTATGCATATATTCGCCTAACGCAGCGGTTCTTCCACACAGATTGAAATCGCTATTTTTCAAGTGCTTTTCCTGGTGCATCTAGGTATAGGTTTTTTTGGCTGCATAAACTACCTATTGTACATAAAAGCCTAAGGTGCACAAACATCAAGTGGTCAACTGCCATATCGGCAAGCCTTTGCAATGCACTGTGTATGCGACAAGCAATGCATTTGCACTTGCTGAATATTCAATAAACTGACCCAAGCGACGAAGCGACCCAAGCTGAGAATTTCATTGTTGTCCCCACGCACAGTTTTGTCTTTTTATCTGTAACACTAGGATAACGTAGTGTATGGTCTAGCACAGCAAATCTGTCTGTAGACATGGGTTTGCAGACACTGCTTCTGGTTCTCGTTGCATCCTTGCACACTTGTGAGTTATCATGTTGCACGGAAGCCACTGAAACTTCACTGAAAGGAAAGTCCCACTAGTCGGTCAGGAATCGAACCCAGCATCGTGTGCGCTAGAGGACGCGTCTCTACCGTTAAGCCATCTGCCACCATGCTCGTTCAGACAAATGCGGCATTATGGAGGAGAGTATTCAGCTGCAGGCGATGGGCAGGCCGTTCTCATTGGGAGACCTCTATGACGCAACCACTGACCGGGTCGTCGCACCTGGAATGGCCCTGTGGAACAGGAGCTTTATTCAGAGGCACACGAGGCGAGACCCCTTGAGGAGAATGAACACCGAGGTGTAGTCTACGCAGTACCGAAAATCCACCGCTCTCTAATAATACTCTTCTCCTGTAGTGCCCCGTATAACGTACAGTTGAAACAATGGTGCCCTGGGGTACTATTGGAGAATTAAAGGGAGGTTAGGTACCTATGCACTTACTAGAGTAAAGTACCTAAGTTGCGGCCTATCAGATCATCACCAACAGCGACAAATACAAGATGTCGCTTTTCTACGGCATCGACGTGTCACAGAAGATCAACATGGAGGTCAGGGAGGACGTCCGCTTAATGGCCGCTGGCAGCAAGCACTTCCATTTTGACAGGTATCCTCTCGTATATCTATGTCATGGTACCTTAAACCCGCTGTATTCTATAACCCCCACCTCCTCCCCTTCTGAAACGAATGCCATGAGTCCCCCGATAAGAGGTCATTTTGAGCGCACAATGCACCACACATCCAACTTTTCAATTTACTCTCGTCCCTGGCTGATCATTGGAGATGAGCAGTCGTTGTTGTGGGACGCTTGTAAGACGGCACTGTAGAAGAGGGGGATGGAGTTCTGTGCAGGTTCTTTGGTTACATCTGAAAAGGAGATTTAGAAGACCGCTCAATCGATTTAGAAGATTTAGGAGATTTAGAAGATTTAGAAGATTTAGAAGATTTTGAAGAAAAGGATTAAGGAAAAATTGTGAGTGGCCCTGGGGCGGGTGGAGTTTGCAAATTCCGACGGCTCTCTCTCAATGAACTTAAGGGTCCAATTAAAACAGAATGCGCTGATCTTTTAAACTGCACATGCTTAGAGAGTACCGGACGACGGATCAGTCGGTCAACATGATCTATTCGACGACAACCCATTCGCTGAGTCTTGGCATGGAGGCGCTCATGGACGCGCACTATCTGGTCAGTAAGAGTCGTTTGATTGGTTTTCTTTGGTTTACTAAACAGCAGGTTACATTTGTCACCGCTTCTTTTAATGTGAGGGCAGCGTATGATGGATGTAGTGGTAGAGAATCGGCCTCTTTGTGCACATTGTTCTGTGCTTGATTCTTGATGGAGCCACTAGAGCGAGCACTTTTCTCTCAATGGATGCGTCTTTGGCTAATGGAGATGGGGGAAAGCGCCATGGAGATGGGTATGGTATGTGGGCCATTGACGGCCTTCTAATTCAACAACAACAACAACATACATAGGTTCGATTGGATTCCTTGCCTCCCACACGGTCTTATCGAAACATTACCTCAGCCATTGCCTCCGCATGGAGCAAAACAATCGAGCCAAAATCCATGCACCAAAGTGCACAAGCACAGCACCTAACCACTGCAGCACACCTTGTATGTATGTACATGTACATGTAGCTCCATTTTAGACCAAGCTGACCGAGGGCGTGCAGGCGACGCACGTCGTGACGCGAATTGGCTACGGTTCCTTAACGTCGCTCAACCTGAAGTCTGACAGTCGCGACATCCTACTAAAGCGAAACTTCGGATTCGACCATGATGTGGACATCAATTTCCGTAGGTGCCTGCTGCAGCACCCTCTGAGTATACAGTTGTAGCCCAACATCAACCTCTCAACTAAATTTAGACCCCCCCTACCCTCATTAATTGGTATTTTCGTTAATTTGCCTCAGTCCACCCTCTGGCTCAGATTAACTAGCCCTCTCCCTGAATGTACCACCACCCTGGGTCTAATGGTCAAATATATCAAGTTTTACTACATGACGATAATTTGGTGCTGGTGAAGGCAGTTCTCGTCGATGGCTTTCAGAAGCGTGAATCACATTCTGCAAGCTCACACTTCAAAAAACTGTAATAGTGTTTTGCAGTTGAGATTATCAAAGACCAGGATCGTCATGGCAAGGGCTGGCTGAACACGACAATGGAAGATGATCGCGCTGACATTTCGATTGACTTAGCGTCTGACACCAGCGTGCGTGACCTTCCACTGACATATGAGGAATCAATAGAGCTTTATGGAAAGATGAAAGAGTACACAGGTGCGCATGCTGAAGATGCATCTATTGCTTCTTCATTAATTTAAATTTGAATGCCAGTTATATATATATATATCCAAGCAATGCGTACTGCACATACCAATATTCAATTTGAGGAGATTCAAAGGTGTCGATATGTTCATTGAGCTTCAAGCAGTGTGCTTTTAATAGGCACTTTTCTAAAACAATGGCACAATATCATAAATTGTACAGTAGTATGCAATGGTATAGTGCGTCCACCTCCAATAGTTCCCCTGTGGTAGGAGGATCGTTCAGGTGAAGAATCAACAACTCCACAAACTGTGTACCTCATACCCATAAAGTACCTTGCTGGTGGTCGCCTGGACAAGTTTGCGAGGC
This sequence comes from Paralinhomoeus sp. GSCO2_6, assembly GCA_030248085.1. Lineage (NCBI taxonomy): Eukaryota > Metazoa > Nematoda > Chromadorea > Monhysterida > Linhomoeidae > Paralinhomoeus > Paralinhomoeus sp. GSCO2_6. The sequence continues at coordinate 27,851 of JASAMY010001660.1, read as the reverse complement.
AGATTGAGTTCGTTGTTTTATTAAAGTAAAAGTTTCATGAACTGCAATTGATAGTGTATGTTGCTATTGCATATTATTCAAGTCTTTCTTTCCAGCCATACTCAGCATGTCACTCTAGTTCCTATTGTACCATTTGCCAGACACTTCATTCCAAAAATTCATTTGACTGCATTGACCCAGCACCTTCTTTCTAACCACATGTTACATTCTGTGTTACAACTTTATGATTGAACTCACTTTTAATGTAGTGTTAACAGTACATATTTGCTTCAATGACTCATGCTTTCCAGTGGAGGTGTTTTGGAGGAAGTGGAGGCCACAATGCGGACGTTCCGTCAGCTCTTCCAGATGGTGGGAGACCTGAAAGTGGAGCTCGCCTACATAAGTGCGCCCCAGTTTGCCAGCCAAGTACGCCAACTCTCCAGAGGGATATCACTGAAGAGAGCCAACTACTTGTCTAAGGTGACAAGTCACATGGATCAGCTCAGGTGATTGTTTGTACTGACGTTGATGATGGTGTTTCAATGACGTGTACAACCCACTTGTGTAGATCTGCAGTGGGTGCAGCAAAATCCCAGAAGATTATTGAAGCGAGTGCGGACCAACACGAAGGTCACTATAGCCTGTCGGCCATCAAAAAAGTGCTGGAGTCAAAATACAGAGAAGCTGCAGTGCTGTATGACATTCTCATTCTCAATGTGGTCAAGCTCAAGCATGTCAAAGTGAGCACAGTTGTCTTTGAGAATTATGCATAGAATTGGAACAATGCTTTGGTCTCTGTAGACATACATTTTTGTGATGCATTACACTTCCAGGCTGGAGACGCAGAAAAGCGAAAGTTTTCAACCAAGGCTAAATACTTATTTGGTCTGACACTGGCCTTGTACCCCAAGATCGATCCTTACTTGACGTGTTTTGTCAGTGAGGCTCATTGCAGCGACAAAAGCACCACCTATCAGTCATGGGTGGATCTCCTAAGAATTAAGAATAAGGTGGTGGAGTCGTTCTGGCAGTTCAAAGACGTCTTCTCAGTCTATCCACCACGAGGACCAACGATTTCTCCATTTTCATACTATGTTGAAACCATTGTTCGCGATGACGCTCTCTCCATAGAAGAGCAAGTCAAACAGACAACGTTCAGTTTCTACAGTCTCGAACCAATGATTTTTATTAAGAATTTTAAGGTGAGAAATTCTGCAAAATAACTTTGTGTACAATGCCTGATGACCCTGGCATGTTCTGGCTGGGGCCAATTGCAAAGGGCTAATTAAGGGGTAATTATTTTACACTAAGCAACTTGTGTAACAATGAGGGGTAGTTTAGTGTAGCAGAAATCAATAAAACGTAAGTGACTTCAAGGCATTCAGATTCCAAAAATTCTGAATCTTAAAGTGGCAAGACGAGTTGGAACAGTATACACTGTGTCCTTTCAAGTAGAAAATGCACTACAAATTATTGACTGCTACAGCATAACTTACTCCCATTTGATAAGTCAACAAAAAGAAAAGTGGTGGTATTACAAGTGTGTTAATGAGAACCTGTTCAACATTTCCTGTGAGTGATCTTTTAATGAACCTTAAATCTTTGCACATGCAGTTACTCAGAGTATTTTTTTTTGTTGTACACATCGAGAAATGCTAATAACTTGCTGCCTGGTGACTGGTGACTGCTCAACCAAATGCTAAAAAAATAAACGTTTATAGCTAACACCATGTGAGATGTCATGTTCAGTCATCCGATGCACCACCATGTCGTGCAGCAGTGTGACAAATGAAAATCCACCTTTGTTTAGTTCCTGGAGAGACGCCTGCCAAGCTGAAAGTCATGCCAAGTTTGTGGTTTGTACTAGAACCGAAGGAGCAACAAGCTGCAATTGAAAGATATGTATCGTCAAGAACTAGCGAAGAGCAGCCAGATGACGACAGCACTGAGCCCAACCTGTGCATTCCACAAGACTGTTATGGACATGGAGCTGTTTATGAGTTCAAATCGGTACCGCATGTGTACACCTGAACCACAAGCAGAAATCAACAGTTGCAAAATCACACAATGCAGATCATTCAGGACGTTGCATTACACATTATTACACACTTTTATTACACATTATTAACAAAAAATGCAACAGTCATGCCACAATCGAGTGCTGAAGGCACTGCAGGAGAACCCTTTCACATGTGCCATGTAAGAGGCATGAATGAAGTATTCATTAAATGCGTTTAGTTGATAACGACACATTTTGAATGTAGAATTGAAACTTTGATGCTCAGTGGTAACCAACTGCTCAGAGACTTGTTTAGGACTACATGCCGAATTTGTTTGACGAGACAGATGTGCAGTGTGGGGAATGCAAGCATTTTCTTGGAGCCATACGGCATGACAACAACAGTGCAGCTCTAATCTGGACCAGGCAAGTACAGCTTGTGTTTGCTTTGTGCTTGCAAATTGTTTTGTTTTTATTTATATTACAAATTGCTTTATTTTGGTTTGTTGCACAATTTTTGCTTGTCCTGATTGCTCAGTTGAAAACTGTGGTTGTGCGGATGTATGTGGAACCAACATACCTATTTGGCACTCCTTTTGCAGAGGGGACCTCACTTATGATGCTGAGCCAAACGCCTACGTCACTCTTTATGACCGTCACAGCCTCGGAGACGGAAGGGCGGATCATTTTGGGGGTCCTCAGGCTCATGGCGTGTTCACGCTGAATACCTGTGCTATTGACGGGGTTGAGATCTCTCGAAAAGAATTCATGGTCAAAAGTCTACTTAAGCAGCGGTTCTGCGGCACTGCCACCAGTCTGAACCAGGAGTGCCAGTCAGTTTCTTCATCAGATCTTGTTCTTGCTGTGGTTGTTGAGAGGCAGCCAATGGCACATACATGTACACCGTACAGAGAGCATCACATCACCATTACTATGACGCATTCATGTCTTGAGCAACTTTGTATATAACAGCAACGAGGCCACAAAGACAAATGATAGGACGCCATCTGCAATCTATAGGGCAGTGACAACAGGCTGAGAAAAACCACTGACAAGGAACTTTTCATCAGTGAATCCATCAAGAATCAAAGCCCACACTGTGCGTGCAGGGGCCGACTGTCTACCACTAGACCATCTGCTCTTTCTACACTATGTGTGTGCAGTTGACAGCCAATTCAGCCTGTCATTCAACATCGACTGCTCGTTCGTACTGGACAGGAACAGCCGAGTGTGCCAGCTGTCATCAACGCACCGCGAAGCAACTTACTGTCTCCAAACTCTCAGTGGTATCATTGGGCACAAGGCCTTTCCAATGAGCAGATTCCACCAGACGTTCACTTGGCAAGTCGCGCAGGAACATCGTGGGGTCATGCACACGTTCGATTTTCTGGGCAAAGAACGACAGAGATCTGAGTGGAAGGTACAAGTGAATATTGAATGCGTCGACAATATACCGGAAGCGGTCCAACTGTCGCGTTACTGAAATCACACTCTTACTTCAATAAGCCACGGTCTACATGCAAACTTTTCGAGAGGTTGTGCGTGTAAATGTGCTGAACGAGTGTGTGCATTTACATATGTGCGTGCACATGAGAGCGTGTGAGTGTGCAGTATCAAAGCTACTCAGTAGCATCATGATTTTTTGTAATCCCTAGCTGCCTTCTTAAAATTTGCCAACGCCCTGCCCCATACCAGCGCCCCCTCTTACTCTCCAGCACCTTCCTATTACACACCCCACCAAAACAATTACACCACAAGGGGATACTTGGGGAGTAACAGAGTTTTGTTGACCAACTTCTATTGTAGGTGTACACTCAGTATTTCGACAAACAACGCACTGGAAAGGACCGAGTCGACTTCACTCACCGGTTGGGACGCCTACTGCCATACAGCTGGACAGATCTTCCCTACATCGACTCGTTCGACTCATCAAACTTTTCCTCACAATTTAAAAGATTTGGGACATTTGAAAACGCGCCACTTGTGCAGCAGACGACACACAAGTGGCGGGACTTTGATGTGCCGTCTGCTGTATTTGTCGCGTCAGCCAGTGACGCTGCGTGGACGGGCCTACTTCTAGGGACCTGTGCCAGTCTTTACGCAGGTACTGTGTTTACGTTCAGTCTATACCAACCCAGTACACATATTTAACATACCTATAAGTTTGCGTGAATCATTAATGGCGTTCCCGTTCCACTCTTTCTGTGTGCCACTAGATGAACTGATAGCACTGCTATGTACATATTGCTCAAACTGCCGCAAATCCTCTAATTGCGCCTCGGGGGGGGGGGGGCGGCAAATATCAGAAGGGCGGGGTAATATTGTAGGATTTGCTGTATATCTCTTGAGCGCTGATGCATCACGCTGACTGGCCGCTCTACTTTCATACCATGCTGACAACTCATCCTTTTAGACCACAAATTTTTGGGCACGATTTCCAACGCCGCCACATGGAATTCAAGTTGGTTGCACACACACTTTACTGCGCACTGGGCAGCTGTGTACGCCCAGGCTGAGTCACTGCGCTTTCTTCTTGGCAGAACAACGCAGTGCGGAGGTCAGGCTTCGCTATTTCGAGAAAAAGAGTCCATCTCATGTCGGCGGCTGGGCGAACACGAAAAGTGGATTGGTCGAGATACGACACAAGAACGTTTGGGCACCTCTGTGCTACCGGAGTGGAGAGGGCAATGATTCGTGGCAGTTCAATGATGATCACGCTCGAGGATTGTGCGGACTGCTCGGCCACTCGAGGTTGCTGAGTTTGCGATATTTGGAGTTTTAAAACTAAAGTTTCCTTTTTGTGTGCACTGGGAGTCAGAGTGAGATTTTGAAGTCTGAATTTTGTAAACTGTTGCGTTTGAGGCAACTTTTTAATGTAGCTCGCAATACTCGAAAATATTACTGAAAAATGCATGTGTATCATTAAAATTATAGAAAATTGAAGAGTTTTCATGTGTGTAGTGGAGTGGTGCGTATGTTGTCTCTGCCACACCATAATCACAGCTTCATAGATTCACGCGGGTCAAGTACACGGGATATTGGTGGGGCCACTTCTATAAACAGAGGAATCCCAGAGAGGAAAGACTGCCCACTCACTTTTTCAAAAGAACTTACTGTCCAAGAAGCCCTGGTAACATTCAAGAATGCAACATGGGAAAGTTCATGCTGCCAATCAATCTAATTTATGCAAAGGGAGGATGTGGTGAACAACCAGACTTGGTCTTGCTCTCCTGTGGAAACTACAACTTGGGTGATTTTTTTTTTAAACAAACGTGTGTACAACTTCTAGTCTCTTAATAACATTTAGAAGGGCAGTACCTACAACAAGTCACTGGCCATGTGCCAGCTGGCATTGAAGATGAGGAAAAGAAACAGCAGCCATTCATTGATTGGTACTGTACAAACTGCTGTGTACACTGTGGTCATTAAAGTTAACAGTAATCAAAACATTAAACGTCCATTTGAAACCTCTGAGTCTGACTAGAAGATTCAATGTAACACTAGCATTGCATTCGAATTCGAATGCATTCGAATTTGAGAATTGGCATTGTAAATTAAACATTAAACAGTCAGTGATTATGATACACAAAAATTACACGTACAGGTACAGTACCGTGTAACATACCTTGGTACATACCTACACGCATGAACTTTTTACATGTATAGGTAGACATGGATGTACATACACTGTAAATGTGTAGCTTGTTGGCTAGAGAAAAGAGAATTTCCCCTGTTGTTTGGCATCACCAACTGTTTTCAAAGTTCCCTTCCATGGCACAAGCACAATACTGTTTAGAATACTGAACGCACAGGGGCGTTTAGAAACACGTTTAGAACACAGTTATGCAATGATATGCTTGTTACGCAGTATTCTACGTTTGGGTCCTGTATATTGCCCATACGCACTTGAACAGCACTTGTTTAGCCGGTGCAGAAGGCGATTTCCGCCAATAACTGTACAATTTTCAAGTTCAACTCACGATTATTGGCTCTGCGCAGCATTGTTTCGACGCCATTTAGTGGACATTCTCGTGAACGCCTCCCTCCCCTCTCCAATGAACGCATAGGGTAGATGGTGGGTTGAAAAAATGAACGCCCAGGGCGTTCATTGGGAGATTTACGGTAATCAGTAAAAGTGGCAGCTTTTTCCAATCACTGTTCGAGCAAGAAAACCACACAACATGCACCCACTCTCCTGGGCCGCTCATTCCATTAAAAATATCGCTTAAGAAAATTATTACATGTTAGGGAATTCGACATTTTTTGTCAAAACATGTCTACTTTGTCTGACAACATTTGTAGCAACATGGTTGACTTTAGGTCGAAATTCGGATCAAAACTTCAAGGCAATGTCAGGGTTGTTATGAACTACACAAGTGACAAGGGATCAGTTCCTAAGAAGCCATATCCCATTTGTGACGATAATGGAACGTTTACAGAACTGGACGCCCTTGTGTTCTGCAGATCCCACGACGATCATATATTCAGGTTGATCAAAATTACACTGTGATACACAGTGAATCGTCCAATCTGGAAATGCTTTAGGCACGTGCGTATTTTTCAACACGCTTCGCTAAGCACCCCACCAGATGGCTACTGGACTCTTGATCCTGACAAGCCCCTTCGCTGCAACGGCAGCGAGCGACGTCTGGAACAGTGCCCAGGGTTCAGTCACGACAATTTCCGGCCAGTCGAGTACCCCCGCAAGGCGTGCAACGTGACTGGGGTCGTCTGCATGCGAAGACCTCTACAGAAAGGGGACAAGCGCGCACCCAGTAAAGTGATTTTGACTGGCATTCGATTTGCACCGACCAGCATTGGGCAAATTTAATTGGGCATCGAATTTGACATGGCATCAGTGCATTACTACATGTACCAACTGCATCTCAGAGGTCGCGTGCGAGGTCGTGGGTTCGATTCTTGACATAGTCAAGACCTATGACTTTCCTTTCTATGGATTTGCTCGTGCCATTGGTTCCCGTAGATCATAGATGGCGTTCTTCCATAGGTCTTTGGCTAATGGTGCGGCCCTAGACAGGAAGGCGTCATGAATATGGGTATGCTACATTATATGGGCCATGAACGGTCTCCTAGCGTTGCCCTAATCCAACAACAACAACAACAACAACAACAACTGCATCTCAGAGTGACAGCCTACATTGTTCTGCAGTTCTGTGTGCGATATGCAGTCATGTTCAGGGAGAAGAAGAGGTTCGCCGCCTGGAGCCGCTGTACTTCTCAATTTGTTCGACAATAAATACTCGAGGCATTCCGGACTGTTATTGGTCAATACAAATAGGCGTGATCCCAACGTATTTCCTCTCTGCTCTGGCGAGTTCACCAAGGATACGGCCAGGGCCATGTGCAGAGCGCAAGGTTTCGGGAGGTGTGGTTTTGTCACGAGTTGTGTTTTTGAGTGCGTCAAACACTACTTATGCAGTACCATTCTGACGTTTTGTACGTGTATGTCCATCCTAAAAGTACCATAAGGTAAATCATCACCCAGTAGTGTATTTTTGGAATTTGCTTTCCACATATCCACTTGGGGGCACTATTGGAGGGGAAGAGATAAGACACTGTATTCAAGGAGGGTAATAACACACACATGAGAACTGGTGGGCAAAAGTGCCGATTCATGTGTAATTTCAGCTTTTCAGCCAATTTTTGTCTATTCTCCAGTGGCTTTCATGTCAAAAATAGCTGAACCATCTCATGTTCAGTTCAGTAGGTACATAGGTAACTGTGTACAACCAATGGAAATGCACCTATTGTTTATGTGTTTGTTTATGAATAGAGCAAGTTATTGCAATGTTTTTCAGTTTGCTCTGGACTGGAGGAACTAATGAAGGGTGTAGTAACACAACATTAAAAGCATAGGTAGAGATACTGTTGGAGGTGTTATGGTAGTCATCAGTCTACACTGTTACAAGCCCCTTAATGAAAATTTGGGGAAAAATTGGCGCATGGCGCGATGAGAATTGAACCCACTAGGGATGAGCATGGCCCGGCCCGGCCCGGTCCGTGGGCCGGGCTGGGCCGGAATTCCAGGCCCGTTTTGCGGGCCGGGCCGGGCCGGGCCTGCGTTTTGAGGGTGCGGGCCGGGCTGGGACGGGCCGGACTATCTGGCGGGCCAGGCCGGGCCGAGATGTGCAGGCCCGTGCTCATCCCTAGAACCCACGTCTCTGGATTACCGGTCCAGTGTGCTATCGCTAGTGTCTACATAGTGTGCTTATACTTGCAGTTTATATGGCATTGACTATGAGTTTCGCTGGTGGGCGAACGTGACCCAGGACTTGAGAAAATGGAACCGGACCCTTGATGGCTACTACACCGGCTCTTGTCTGTCAGACGACTCGTTCCAATCCACCAATCAAACAGAGCTGTGCCACTTTCAATACCATGAGACGCAAAAGGAGCTGGTCTATGAAAACAAAAAGTGTAATTTCACATTCGTCTACTTGTCATGCGGACACCTTGCAGGTCGGACTTTTTTGGTTACATTCTAGATGGGAGTTCATCGACATTCAAGACGGTGTAGCCTACATTGTACTGTGGTGGGGAATCGGCCTCCCACTCCCACCCCCTGCTTCTGGCTGGGTTCCATTCCCAAATGAACCCAATATCGCAAATGTCCAGTCAGTCTCTATCAATAGAATTTCTTGGGCTGTTGCTCCCCTAGATTGCAGCTGGTGTTCTCTCAAAAGTCTCTGGTGACTAATATGCTTTTGTGGCTAAGTAACACGTCATGGAGGTGCAAGGGTATGGGCCATAGATGCCCTGCAGAGTGGTCCACAATCCAACAACAACAACAACAACAACAACAACAACAACAACAACAACAACAACAACAACAACAACAACAACAACAACAACAACAACAACAACAACAACAACAACAACAACAACACAAACAACAGCAACAACAACAACAGCAACAACAATACTCACCGACTTACATACAATGCTTGTCCATGACACAGTGTCGTACAGTTCACATTTTCCCTACCATTTCAGTAGAGCCAATGGTGCAACTAAAGTCGGTGCAAATTCCAAGCAGACTAACAAAACTAAGCGGGCGCACAATAGTGCCAATGCGTTTCAAAATTGACAGAGAAGTGCTGGACGTCTGCCACACTGTCAGGCCGCAAAAGCGATTCATCACCCATCGAGAAGCAGATGTCTTCTGCCGGTCTCAGTCCGGCGACTACTATCGGTAGATTATGTGGGAGTACAATTAAAGAGGAATGCTATTAGGAAAGCTACGGTACCTGTATAATGCCATCTCTCCGGTAAGTAGTTCCACTGGCAATTTATAGGTCTAACAGAATTGGTTTTTCCAAGCTGAATATGCCCAAGGCGAGCGTGCTGCAGCCCCCCTCTCCTCGCTGCAGAGGAGGAGAGAATGCTTGGGAGAGCTGCCAAAGGACGGCTTATGGAAAGAAACACATTGTCACTCCCACTAAAGCCAAGAAATGTAGCAAGGTGAGAGTAGAGTGTCTTCACTTCGAAAAGGCCGAGACGGTGCTTCAGCCGGGCTACAGGTGAACTACTGCAGTGATTTCCGCTTTCGTGTTTTTAAACGCACTCAAGGCAGTGGCGGGTTTAGCGATGTCAGTGAAAACAAAAAAGTTAAAAATTAAAAAAAGTGAAAATACCTTGTTTTAAGTGTGTTAAAAAAGTGTTAGAGCGACAGACCGACTTTTCGTCTGCCAAAAAATGCCCTCTCCAAAAATAAAATTTCTGGTTCCTCCACTGACTCACGGTACCTACCTACTGCATATAGCTACATACCTTGAATTTGCACGGTTGAATGTGCCTTGAGATTGCAGTGCCTTAGCCAAATTAGTCTTAGTGAAATTTAAACGTCGTAACACATGTACTGAGAATATGGTTATACGGTTTATTGGAAATTATGCGTTTTCAGGCCGCATATTATCATAGCAAAAGAGAAATACAGTTCATGGCTCGATCGTCGCGGATTGCCAACTCTTGATGACCTTGAAGACCAAGCGAGATTCTTTCAGTCCAATCACAAAGACGTCTGCGAAGCTTCCAAAGCCGTGGACTACTCACTCGACTCGGAATGCAGGGCTTTTGAAGAGCCCGCTGAGCGATGGTAGGCTTTCTCCATTCCCACTGCCAAACTAGCGCTGTTGTGTGCGGATGCATGCAGTAAGATCAACGCAATCCACTGTGGAAGCTGGGAAATAGGATTTTTGCCAGCATTGCTGCTTTTATTTGATTTTACTTTCTACTACTTACTCGTCTCTACACGCAGCACAGCCTGTGGAAACCTCAACCGACCGTTTCGCTCTTCAAATAGTTTACAAAGTGCTATAGTTTCACTAATCGATGATTTACTATGCATAGGTACATACCGTAAACCCTATAATTAGCCCCCCTATAATTAGCCCCCCCCTATAATAATACACCCTCCCAAGACCACTTTGAGTTAATAAGCCCCCCCCCCCTATAATTACGCCCCCCTCCCTAAATGAACCATCGTCTAAAAGGCACATGTTTCCATGTCTGGGTCGCGTATGGTCGCGTATGTGTATGTATGTACACGTATGTGCATGTGAGACTGTGTGAGAGTGTGTTAGAGTGTACCAACGTGTGTGCACAGCGCCTTTTTCCGTTAAAAATCGCCTCCACGCGCCTTTTTCCCCACACATCTTCCCACTCATCGACACTTCCAGTTTATAAGCCCCCCCCCTATAATTAGCCCCCCCCCTATAATTATACACCCTCCTGAAGCTCGAACGAAAAAATTAGCCCCCGGGGGGCTAATTATAGGGTTTACGGTAATTACATACCTTGCAATCAACACTGTGTTGTTTCTGACTACTTTGCTTTACCTTCTGGTTGGGGGGGGGGGTTGGGATGCAACAGCTTCCTTCAGGACGTTCAACAAGGAGACGCTCACTTGCAAACCGTTCGCCTTCCGTGAGATGCGACCAACGTCCAAGACCAGCGTTCGCTGCAACGCCAGCGCCAGCGCGGCGCAGAGAGTCGAACACAAGCTGTTCAACAACTACGCCTCGAGACACGAGTGCGAGTTCTGCTTGGACTTCTTCCGAATCCGTGAGTCGAATTGACGCATACTGTATTTGTTCTAATAGTGCCCCAGGTGCACCATTTGAGGCACCAAGCTCGATGGCCCTGGGTTAGGTTCTTGATGGATCCGCTAAAAGCGAGTCTTTCCCTATCCCTATCCCAGGCTGTCGCTGCCCTAGATTACAGTTGGCGTTCTTCCAAATGTCTTTGGCTCATTATCCGGCTCAAGACACAAAAGGCGTCATGGAGACTATTGAAAAGTGTGGCTCCATTGGGGGCTTCTATTATTGCAACTTGAACATTGCAGGTGTACTACAGCAATTTTCAGCACCCAGAGCCATGTGTAGTGGATGGACAGACTACGCACCACGCTCCAAAGTGAGGCATCCGGTCACCTTGGTGGGTAGCCAAGACGGCAGCACTCCTTTGGAAATCTACTACGTCAGTACCGGCCAGAAGCTGGTCAAGCTCACTGCCAAACCAAGCCTGAGTCCTCGAGATTACGAAAAGCATGGTAGGTGGTAGGCGTTACGACAATACATAACGGTTTGTAGCACCACATGTTTAAAATTTGGGAACGATCGGCCACTGGACGCAGGAATGGTGAGCGGCCAAAGTTGGGGCGAGAACGGTGGCCCACCCTGTATAGCTGCCTGCCCATGCAGATTACCTGCAAGCGACTGGTACTGTGTTGACAGTTGGCAATGCACTGCACCTACACTACATACCGTAAATCCTCCAATAGAAGCCCCCCTCCAATAGTTCTCCTGGGAGCAAGCTAATTTTAGATTCGTGCCAGAATCAAATTTTGAATGCGACCCAGTTGCATTTAAAGTGCATGCATGGTGTGTAATCATGTGTGCAATACACGTATTTCAATTAAACTTTTAAATTCTGGCTACCTGTGTGCACTTTAAGGCGTTTTAATGTTAAATTTTGCTGCAAAATTGCGCAAAAATCTGACGAAATTAATAGTCCCCCTTCTTGAGTGACATTGAAACAATAGTGCCCCGGGGGCAGTATTGGAGGATTTACGGTATAGTGCACTACAGTTGAAATATGTTTACCAACCAGATTAAAACTAGAGTTTAAAAAGTGCAATGGTACAATATTGATTGCAAACTACCATATTGGTACATAGTATACACACTGTGTTAAAGAAGGGGGGAGAGCTCTAGTTTCCAAAATTTTTGAGAGAATGATCTGGTCAGCTGTATCTCGAAAAACGTAGAATTAAGTTCGAAAAGTAAGAATGGGGCGTGACTCCCAGAGGTGTCCCGCAGCTGACCACATCATTATCTCAAAAAAAAATTGGTAACTAGAGCTCTCCTCCCTTTAACTCTAGAAAAGCCGCTGTTTTAAACCAGCAACATCAACTTTCCAACAACACCACTTGCAGGTCCTGTTCATCTCCCTACATATTCATAATGTATACTTCTCACCCTAAAAATTAACCCTCCCCCTCACTATCGGCCTAGACCCTTCTAAGGTCTTGTGCATGCATGTGGCTACTGCTGCATGTGGCTACTGCATGTGACTACTGGCTACTAGGGATGAACATGGGCCGGGCCGGGCCGGCCCGTGGGCCGGGCTGGGCCTGCAGGCCCGTTTTGCGGGCCGGGTCGGGCCGGGCCTGCGTTTTGAGGGTGTGGGCCGGGCCGGGCCAGGCCGGACGTTCTTGGCTGGCCAGTGTAGATAGCTACCTATGTAATGCATTGTAAGTATCGGCGACTATTCTGCACCGTATTAGCGACTTTGTATTCTACGACGCGCGTCATTAGCGCTCAAATGGCGCAAAAGCCATAAAATGGTTGTGAACTGCGATTCTGAGAGGTGGACGCGCCATTCCGTTGAGTGAATCCCGCGAATTGGCATGCAGTATTTTAGTAAATTGTACACTGTAGTGACTGTACTTATTTCGTGGGGCGGGCCGGGCCGGGCCGGGCCTGCGATATTGAGCAGTTGGATGGGCCGGGCCGGGCCGGGCCTGCGTTTTGAGGGTGCGAGCGGGCCGGGACGGGCTGGACTATCTGGCGGGCCAGGCCGGGACGAGATGTGCAGGCCCGTGCTCATCCCTACTGGCTACTAGGGATGAGCATGGGCTGGGCCGGCCCGGCCCGGCCCTGCCCGGCCCGGCCCGGCCCGTGGGCTGGGCCGGGCCGGACGTTCTTGGCTGGCCAACGTAGATAGCTACCTATGTAATGCATTGTAAGTATCGGCGACTATTCTGCACCGTATTAGCAACTTTGTATTCTATGACGCGCGTCTTTCGCGCTCAAATGGTGCAAAGGCCGTAAAATGGTTGTGAACTGCGATTCTGAGAGGTGGATGCGCCTTTCCGTTAAGTAAATCACGCAAAATGGCATACGGTATTTCAGTAAATTGTACACTGTAGTGACTGTACTTATTTCGTGAGGCGGGCCGGGCCGGGCCGGGCCTGCGATATTGAGCAGTTGGACGGGCCAGGCCGGGCCGGGCCAGGCCGGGCCTGCGTTTTGAGGGTGCGGGCCGGGCCGGGACGAGCTGGACTATATCTGGCGGGCCGGGCCGGGCCGAGATGTGCAGGCCCGTGCTCATCCCTACTGGCTACACACAGTCGTTGTCTATCCTTGCTCCTTGTTCAGGCAAGTTAGTGCCAGAGCTCGAGGCGTTTGCCTCTATGCCGGACGAGACGCTGCTGGGCGGCGACTTCGAGGGCCGTGTGGGCGTGGTCGACTACGACGCCAACTCACGGGATATCTTCGTGCCGGGCACGCGCAACCGCCTCTACGTGCACCGCGTGCGACGTTCCAGGCAGGAATGCGACGATGATGTTCGCTGAACCGCACACGCTGTTTGTACTGCGTATACCGTAAGCCCTATAATTAGCTCCTGGGGATCATTGTTGAAATCGAGCCATTGGAGAGGGTGTAATTATAGGGGGCTAAATACAGGGGCCTCATTATCGGGTTTACAGTACATATGTGGCATCGCTGTTGAGGAGTGCACAGTAAACAGCGCGAGGATATGCAGAGTTGATGCAGTAGCACCCGATGTACCGTACGCAATTGTGGGCTGGTGAGTGTGGCACGGTCAACGACTGGGTTCCAAGCTACATATGTATGCACAGGCCCACCGCGAGCGACGTTACCTCGCCGAATCATTTGAAGACACTATATAGTGTACATGTACCTAGTAACTAAAATAAAGCACATTCACGCGCAGCAGCGGGCTCTCAGAAACCGTCTAGAGCCCCTGTGGAGGTTCCCTCCCACTCTCGCACTATGCCCAGTTGCATGGGCGGTCAGTCGCATCTTGATACTACGGGCAAAGTGGCCCCAATCTCATCTCATCTCTCAACCCCATCTCTAGACAGGCCACTCAGCATGACGTGAAAGAATCAGATACCTGTGTACCACACATGTAGTGTACGCTCGAGGGCGATATCAAATGGGGGCACAATTTCAAACGACGTCGAGCGTCCCCTCCCGAACACGCCACCGCAAGTTCAAGCAACAGCAATAGACAGAACAGGACAAAGCAGATGGACGCTAGCGATAAACCAGATTTCTATCCATACGAGCCTAACTAAGGAGTCTCAGTTACAAAAAAGCAGACGGAGAGAGCGGACGACAAGTTGAAAATGGATTTCTGCTGCGTCGTCGTCGTCTTCTTCCTCGTCGTCGGCAGCGCGCCCCTTCGGCCGGCATACCGCGACGACATCACGTTCGACGCGTTTTTTCCGAGGGTCGACAAACCTATGCTCAGCGCTGATTATTTTAGAGAGTTCTTCGACAAGCTCGGATTCATCCCAAGCGACGCGTACGACAAGGGCAACTCGACGGACGCGAACGACACTAACGGCGGCTTCTGGCTCGACGTCCTCACGATCTTTAGTGTCGTCTGCGTCCTGGTTGCCCTCGCCGTTGCTGCATGGAAGATCTACAAAAAGTACGTAACTTCAATCGATGCTTCCGATGAGGTGGCACGCTGAGCCGTTCAGGTGTTGCGTCAATCCCCCTCAAGGCTTCCTTCCCCAACCCGCGATCAATGGCCCACCTGCCGCCCCGCTCATCCAGCCCGGCGCTCCCGCTCCGCAGGCTCCACTGCTAGCAGCTGCTCCTGCAGCCCCGCAGCCAGCGGTTGCTCCTGCAGCCCCACAACCAGCGGTTGCTGCTGCCGCTCACCAGCCAGCCGATGCTCCTGCAGCTCACCAGCCAGCCGATGCTCCTGCAGCTAATCAGCCAGCCGATGCCCCTGCGGCTCACCAACCAGCCGATGCTCCTGCGGCTCACCAGCCAGCCGATGCTCCTGCGGCTCACCAGCCAGCGGATGCTCCTGCAGCTCATCAGCCAGCCGACGCTCCTGCAGCTCACCAGCTAGCCGACGCTCCTGCAGCTTACCAGCCAGCCGACGCTCCTGCAGCTCATCAGCCAGCCGACGCTCCTGCAGCTCACCAGCCAGCGGGCGCTCCTGCAGCTCAGCAGCCAACTGACGCTCTTGCAGCCCTACAGCCACAGTCCTATCAGCTATCTGAGTGACCTAGAAACTCGTTATCCTTGTGGTGACTCGCGTTGCAGTTCGGTTTAGTGACGGATTGCGCATCTTGCAGGCGCCACTTGTGAATTATGAAAGGAAACAGAACAGGGAGCAACTTGGATGGCTCTGCAGAGTACTCAAGTACTATGCCACGCAATTGTTAATGTAATTATATAACATTCCCATACCAACATTGACTCTCCGTTCCTTATTCTTCTCTCTAATAATTATATAATATATTTTCCCAAAAACCTGACCTACCTAAATGACGTAAAAAATTTCAATTAAAATTAGTAAATAGTTGTATATGGCATTTTGGTTTTTTGAACATAAAAAAAATAAAAATCCCTCCAGAGTTTACTATCAAAGGAAATGAAATGACTAAAAATTTACAACAAAAAAAGGTGAAACGTTTTCCTGTATTGCAGAAGTGCATTGGTAGCATTGGTTGACTTCCTTTTACTTTTGCTGCAGCACTTTACAGTTGTTGTTTTTCAACTGAGCATTCACAGCATGAGTTTATGACACATTGTATTAATGATGAGTCACTACTGGTGATTATTGATACTGAATCACTTCTGACCACTTTTTAGCAGGTGTCCTGAGTTGTAGCTAGGGATGTCAGTAAAAACAAAGTTAAAAATTAAATAAGAACTGAAAATACTTTTTTTTTAGTGTGTTAAGAACAAAAAGTGTTACAAAATGAAGTCAACAGTTCAACTTTTTTAATTAAAAATTGAATAAAAACTGTGGATTAACTTTTTTTAAAAAAATTAAGAATTAAAAAAAAGTAAGTCAGTCACAAACTTTTTTAACAGTTTTTAACTACACACTTAAAAGAATACCTTCTAAAGAAGGATATTGGATGTTTGTTGTTGTTTTTTTTGGAGGATTTATCTATAGTTTTTTCCACAGTAGTTTTCCTTAGATTTGTGCAAGCGCACCTACAATTCCTGAGTAAATGCAGGTCTCTGGTCTTTTCTGGGAACCATTGCTTCAACAGCATCAACCTACACAGTAGGTAGCCACACAGATAGAACCAATAACCCAGATCTCTCACCATAGATATACAACGGTTTCAAAATACATTGCATTCACTAGATCTTATTCCAAATCTCACAGTGGCCCAATGCAACTTGGGTACATTGTGCATACTGACAGCAACAAAATGGTTTGGTGTAATGCTGCTAGAGCTTAATTTAACTTCACTTCAGTTAAAAAGGAATTAAGTTAATTAAATAAATTAAATAAGTCTCAGCACTATTTAAGAATCAAAATTAAATTAAAAATTATTTCGATTTTTTTTAATTAAAAATTACATAAAAAAAAAACGTTTTTGACTTTTCAATAGCTAAAAATAAAAAAAAAATAAGTCTGCAGACTTTTTACTGTTGTAGCGCTAGTTGTAGCGGCTAGTTCGTGCAAAAGGCAGGAGCCAGAAGACAGAAGGCAGAGCAATGTGGCGTGGCCTTTATGCGATCGCTGTTACGGTGTAGCTGGCTGCCTTTGAATCTGCTGTGGCGCGTGATCTACAGCCAAACGTTAATCAAGCTTTCCGGAACGCAAAACGTGTGACTCACTACCCCACACACGCTACTACCCCACACACGGCATCGTTCTTGCGAGCAAGAAGACGATGTAAGATTTGGGCGAAAACATAACCGCTGTCGCGGCCTTAACCCCTGCCACTCCCGCTCCGTGGAACGTTACGCACTGGCAACCCAGAAGCCTTTAACCCCGCAGATGCCGAGAAGCGTTGTAACAAACGCGAGTCTAATGCGCTGGTTGAACCGAGCTCACTCACTGTCTTGCGACCGAACGAGAGCCACAAAATGCGAAGAATCGACGCGGCGCTGCTGTTAGCGGCGTGCGGCTGCATAACCGTCGCGAAAGAAGCCAGGCAGCCCAAGTGCGGAATAGCCAAAGAGCCGCTGGAAACGTCCGAAGACCGATGCCCCGAACACCTTTCACTAGAAGAGTCTGGTTACGTTTTCGGAGCCAATAGAGTGAGCTGTGTGTTTTGCACGTGCGTGCGTGGGTGCCTGCGTGCGTGCGTGCGGATGTGGCTATCAGCGCAGTGTGTTAGTTCCTCTACTCGTAGGCTGCCGAGAAGTCGTACCCGTGGACGGTGCTGCTCAAGCGAAACGGAAGATCGATATGCGCTGGAACACTCATTGCAAGAGACTGGGTGGTCAGCGGCGCGCATTGTTTCGTGGACGCCCGCGCGAGGCCTGTGGTCGAGGACTGTAGGACTCGATTTTGTTTAAATTTGATGTGGTACAGTACAACAAGTCAATCCACGCAAGCTTGGCGCTATTTTGTTGACGAAATCGAGCCTGACCAGATTACAAAATTGTGAATATCTTGTGATTTACACAAATGCAAACATCTCGACAATGGGTGGGTCATTTTATTGGATCATTAATACCCTACATGCTGATTCGTCGACGGTCTTGAGTCCAGCCTTTGTTCGAAATTTGTTAATGAATGACGAAATATTCGAAATTTAAATGGAGTAAGCAGTAATTAATTCAAATTATTCGACCCAAATCATTTGGGCAAACATCTTCTTCTCTATTTATTCCCAATTCCAGTAAAGTACCAACGTCGGCTAGGGACGCATGAGCTGCTCGACAATGCTATCCTGGAATTACAGCGGTCAAATGCCAATACCAAACATGCCCAGAAACAATACGTTCCATGAAAAGCGACGCGCAGAAGTCACATTCGGTTCGCACTCTGATTCAAGAGCACGACGTCATATTGAAACTGCACAGCGTGTTCTTTTGAGCATACTTGTAACCGGGGATGGGGTCTTGGGGGGGGGGCGACCTTTGGCCCTTCCCCCAGAATCTTTCCAAACCTCCCCCCCCCAGAATTTTTCTAAAGGCCGATTTATAATCATCCGCGTCCGTCATCCGCCATCCGCCGTCTGTCAACCGCGTCCGTCACGCGCAAATTGCTCGATTTATAATCATCCGTCATTTTTCGTCCGTCAAGTGTTAAATGAATTGGTTTCGCATGGAAACCCTTCACACATTATGGTAGATTTGGGTGTTAAGCGCGCAATCGTAAACTCGTCGTACCGTAAACTCCTTCCGCGCGCACGCTTTCCGTACGAGACCGCGCGCCTTTTCAACCCTTCCGCGTCCGTCATCCGTCAAAAGTTGAAAGTTGGCCAACTCCATCCGTCATCCGCGTCCGTCATCCGCGTCCGTCAAACTTCCCGATTTATAATCATCCGTCTTTGACGGATGGCGGACGCGGATGACGGACGCGGATGATTATAAATCGGCCTTTAAGGATTTTCACCCAGTCTGACACGATAAAAATGAAGAACTGTTGGTGTTTTCAATGCGTTCTAATGCTACAATATGACTGTAAACAGTTTATTTAGGTAGACCATATTTTGACCCATTTTTATTTTACCAAAAAGTACCCATTTAAGGATAAAAATTCTCAGCCACCCTCCCCCCTTGCTCCAGACACCCCCGCCAAAGCGCCACTTACCCCCCCCCCCCCGCCCCCACCAATCCGCCAGACCCTGTTAAAGCCCGCGCCACAATGCTGTGTCTTCTGGCTCTGGCTTTTGGCTTCTGACTCAACCCGCCACAATGCTCTCCTTTCTCTCTTCTGGCTCTGGCTTCTGGCTTCTGGCTCGGCTTCTCGAATTTGTCCAGAGCCAGAAGGCAGGCGTTCATTGGAATGGTTATTCAATGGGATTCTTTCGCGCATAATGGTTACTCGTCCCTGCACGGCTTGCATTATAGATGTTACATATCGCGCTCTGCGCTAGGGTTCTACGCTTAATGCGTTGTAGGACAGGGCGCAATTATGACAGAGTCAGAGGGCTCATTGTGGCGTGGCGATTTGCGCAGAGGCCAGAAGACAGAGCATTGTGACGCGGTCCTTAGGGCCGAGTTGCGGTGACTGACGGCGGAGTGGAGATTGACGCGTGCTCGTTTTCAGCGAGATCCGCGTGTACGCGGGCGCGGTGGACGTGAGCGGGCGTGGCCTGCTCCAGCCGCGCGTGCAGAAGAAAGGAGTTCAAGCGATCATCCGGCACGAAGGCTACCAGGCGGGCGCGTTCGAAGACGACGTCGCCTTGCTCAAGCTGGTCAGTCGGCGCATAATACGACCACGCTCACCATACATCACTGATTCCGCCCACAGTAGAAAAACTACAAAACGGCCTGTTTGGGCGCTTGCTCGATGGGTTGGACAGGATACCATACCGTAAACCCTATAATTAGCCAGCCTATAATGACCTATGCACCCTCCTAAGACCACGATGAGTTTACAAGTCCCCCCCCCCCTATAATTACACGTCCTCCCTAAATGGACCAGCGTCTAAAAGGCAAATTTTTCCATGCCTGGTTGTATGTGTACATATGGTCGGGTATGGGTATGTACCGTAAACCCTATAATTAGCCCCCCGGGGGCTAATTTGTTCGTTTCAGCTCTAGGAGGGTGTATAATTATAGGGCGGGGGGGCTAATTATAGGGGGGGGGGCTTATAAACTGGAAGTGTCGATGAGTGGGAAGATGTGTGGGCAAAAAGGCGCGTGGAGGCGATTTTAAGGGAAAAAGACGCTGCGCACACATGTTGGTACAGTCTAACACACTCTCACACAGTCTGACATGCACATACATGTACATACATACACATACGCGACCATACATACACCCAGACATAGAAAATGTCGCCTTTCAGACGATGGTCCATTTAGGGAGGGGGTGTACAGGGTGTTTCATATATATATTCCACCCCCCCTACAGCTAGCTCTCCTAAACCGATTGGGCTCAAATTTTGCATACATATAGCCCCTTCGGCTGCGAATTGAAGTACCAAGTTTCGTTGATTTTCATTCAGGGGCTACTGATTTATGAAATTTTTAAAAGTATCGGAAATTTTCGACTATTTTAAAAATTAAGGCTTTTAACACAGTCCGGCGCGGCTCGTCGAGCTGATTCCGAAAATGCTAAGACGTTTTGGATTTGATTATGTTTTAATCGAGAAAATTGCGAAAAACTATCAGCAATTGGTCCGGTAATTTGTCAGAAGTTTTTTGAAACATTTTCAACAACACTGTCATTACACGAGGCAACAACAGAGCAACAGTGTCATCAAAGATCTGTGTACCCCATCGGCTTGCCGAACGGCCTAGAATTGCTTTGACATGGAGGGAAGCGGCCTATCATATAAGTTCTTGTTGGTCTTCTGCTCTTCCCAGTGCGGCATTAAGGTGACCGAGCAGTGATAGTTTTCACCAATTTTCTCGACTGAAACATGACCGAATCGGAAACATCTTAGCATTTTCGGAATCAGCTCGATGAGCCGCGTCAAACTGTTGTTAAAACTTTTAATTTTTTAAATAGTCGAAAAATTTCGATATTTTTAAAAATTTAATAAATGAGTAGCCCCTGCATGAAAATCAACGAAACTTGGCATTGCAATTTGCAGCCACAGGGGGTATATGTGTGCAAAATTTAAGCCCAATCGGTTCAGGGGAGCTAGCTGTAGGGGGGTGGAATATATAGTAGGGGGCTGTATATATATGAAACACCCTGTAATTATTTGGGGGGGGGCTTATTAATTCAACGTGGTCTTAGGAGTTTGTATAATTATAAGGGGGGCTAATCATAGGGTGGGGGCTAATTATAGGGTTTAAGGTATGTACATGTATGTGCATGTCAGACTGTGTGAGAGTGTGTTTGAGTGTACCAATGTACATACGTCCGCAACGTCATTTTCCTAAAAATGGCCTCTACGCGCTTTTTCCCAGCAAAGCTCCCCACACATAGAACCCTTCCAGTTTGTAAGCCAGCCTATAATTAGCCCATCCCTATAATCATACACCCTCCTATGGCTCGCACAAAACAATTAGCCCTGGGGGCTAATCATGGGGTTTACGGTAGATTGACTGACAGTGTGAGGGCCGAATGCGCGCGACCCTGTTTTTACACACTTCTGCACTTGGGGACTGAAGAAAGTTGCTGCCGCAAAAAAAATCGCGTCGATTGCAGAGCAGACCCATGGAGGTCAACGATTACGTGAACGTGGCGTGCGTGGCGCGCTCCCAGTCCAAGGCCTACAACGCGCGCTGCGTCCTCTCGGGCTGGGGCCGCACCAGCTTCACCCCTGAAGGGAATACCTTTCAGGAGCTCCGACAGGCAAGTCGCGCCGAAATACTACATAGAGAAGCCATTCAAATTGTGCAAAAGTGGCACACATAAAGAGCTGAACATTCACTGAAAGCGCCCCTTTATTACTTACCGTACTTATACTTTTCAACTGATTTGCCTCACTCTGCACCTTTTAGTCCGAAATTCCATGGATTCACGCGATGTGGTGTCGAAAGCGTTGGTGGAAAGAATTACCGAACAACAATGAACAGGTTCGCACATATTCGATGTTGGTGACTTGGTACCACGAGCTGCACTGGGTCCGAACAATGCGCGTGTCGTTTAGTTGTGCGTCTTGGACCACTGTCCAAAGGATCCATCCAAGGTCGCGAGGCCATGCCATGGCGACGGCGGCAGCGGCTACTTCTGCGTCCAGAGGACTGGGGCCGACGAGTCATTCTACCTGGTCGGCATCGTCAGTTACGGCTCCCACTCCTGCAACAGCTCCATTCCCTCGGTGCTCACTAGCGTCTTCGCCTACCATCGATGGATCCTCGCAATGCTACGCCGGTGAGCCAGCAGCGCATACCGTACACGCGGCGTTGTGGAGACGCTTCTTCACTGTTGCTTGCTTGCTCAATCGATATGCGTGTGTACCTGTTGTTACCGCAGTTATTTAAAGCAAACTCTTTCTACTAGCGGAATTCGCTCAAACCATCACCACAGCCTCCATCAGCTGGTCTGTAGCAACCGAAGGTGCTTGTTCCAGGAAAGACTGCCTCATGGGCGAGTGGTCCCAGTTCTCGGCGTGCAGCGTCAGCTGCGGCCAGGGCGTCCAGTCTCGCACCCGACGCGTGCTTCACCCGGGCAACGGCAGGCGGTGTGGCCGCCGCCGGCACGCCAAGTTCTGCCGCCTGGCCGACTGTAACGGGCCGCGCGTCCTCCTCTTCGGTCGAGCGACGCCGCTGTGGTTTGAGCCAAGCACTGCGACCATTGGCGTCTGGGCGAGGCATCTCCAGCTCCAGCCAGCCCACTGGCACGTTGGAGTGCACCAACGCAAGCTCGTTCGCTTCGCCGCCGAGACGGACGAGGTGCCGGTCGTCTTCGATGATGATGAGAGCACCAAGGAGCGGCCGGCAGCGAATCCCATGACAATCATCAGCAACCTCAGGAAGTACCTGCTTGGCCAAACATCGGCGACTGTCGGTGGGAAACTCTCATTTTTTTTCGTCGCGTGTCAGCGCGGTGGTTTCATGCGGATGGACAATTCGTAATCAGGGTGTACGCGTCAGCGTACAACCCTAATATGTGAGCACTTCCTCAATGCGGTTTGTAGAATTTTTCGTCGCTTATAACTCTTGATTGCCGGAACCGATTTTGGCGAACGATAGCTCAAAAGAACCGCCTCCTAAACCGGAATCGAATAAGCCATCCCGCGTTTCGGTAGTCCAGCGCATTGAGACGAAATGACCGAAAATGTTCCGAAAAAGTGGTGTTTTTTTTTCCTGTTCTGCACACACTTTTTGGGCCACCGCTCTGGAACGCTACAGGCGATTCGGACAAAACTTGGCGTGAGCAGGCGGTATATGATGGCAATTTGTGCCTCCAAGGGAAATTTCTTTAGGTGCTACGGATCTCGATTTATGGCCGATTTTGTTCTTTTGTTTTGGACATAGCCGTTTTTTGGGCCAAAACCTGACAAGAGTAAAACTCGAAAAAAAGCCGAGTAAACCCCCAAATGTTTTTTGAGTTTCGTGAACTATTTCTGACGGTGAGTCCACGGCGCTTGCATGACCTTTGAAATTCTCCTCACACTTTGAGATATTGCCAACTCAAATTTCGGTAATTTTGGGGAAATTTTGTTAGCAATAGGCTGTAATGATGAAAGCAACCGTTCGTCGCAGAGCTGTGCTGTAATGATGAAAGTTACTCGTCTGGACCTGGAATAGGTCACTTTCGACAATGGGAGCGCTCCGATTTCCATGTTTCGCAGCTCGACCCTCTTGGCGCACCCCCATTTTGGGCAAAATTTGGAACTATGATCGTGCATTATTTTTGATTTCCTGAACGAATTCTGGCGCGTGATAGCTCAAAAGAAGCGCATTCAAAGGGGGAATCGTTTAAGTCATAACACGCTTCCATACGCTTGTGCATTACCGAGAAGTTTCTGGAGATGTTATAAAAAGTGGGTCCTGCCAAGCTTTTTGGTTCGTCGCCTACTCGCGCCTGCATCAATTGAAATGAAACCTCGCAGGCATCTATGCTCCACATCAAAAAATGAAATCGCCGGAGGGACTCTTTCTACATGCCATAGATCGTGAGCTATGGTTTACTGGGCACATTCTTCTTTTTACCATGTTCCCTAAATCAAGTGGTCGCTGGTTCGAATCCCAGTAACGCCTGCCGGTGCTTTTGCACGTGTCCCCGCGGAAAACCCATCAGCGTTGCTTTACTGCAGTGTCTCTAGTCCATTCCACATTTTTGTCTCTTTTCTAGGTTCTTTTACCATAATTTTGGTAATTTGAAAAATATTTATGCACGAATGCTCGCTACAGCCCCTGATACACGAAAATGACACATCTGCACACCCGCACGCACGCACGCACGCACGCACGCACGCACGCACGCACGCACGCACGCACACACACACACACACACACACACACACACGCACGCACGCACAATGTGTACAGTGGTACACGCTTTTCATAAGCTGGTGCAACACTGAGCATGCGTCCGTTCCGGTCTGCTGCTGTGTGTGCGTGCGTGAGTTTTTGATTAATCTTTCTTTTACGAAAAAACACTGTATTAAGGAAAATTTTGCAGGTGGCTGCAAAAAAAGGAGAATATGTGACGCTCCTTTAGGCCCAGTTTGAAAAACGCGGTATTAAAAGTAGCCACTTCATCAGATGATCAACTTCAGTTTGGACAAACCGTGTATAATCGAACCAAGCGCAGCAACACGTCACATATTCGGCGTTTGTTGTGCGAGCCATCGCACACAGCCACAACACTACCACTATCAATCCACCCTCACAAACTCTTTCATCTCTCTGACGATGCGCATCATTCATTAGGCATTGTATGGATGGACAGGGCACACAGCCAAAGATTCTGCATAAATACCGGTAATTTCGCTACCCTGCCCGTCTTAGATTTTTAATATGTGGCTTGCCCTTACAGTAAGTGATATGCACCATCAATCACAATCTTGAGTACCAAGTACAATGTATACCCTACATTCAATCCAATCTTTGATTCTCGTTCATCTTTGTTCCGCTTCTGTTAGCCTGTGCCTATGGACGGAACTGCCATCTGTAGACGTCCAGTCAAGGACAAGGCCCGCTCTCGTCTCTGAGTCCAAGGAATGAAAGGCCTCGGTCCTCATGCAGCCTGGACTGCCTTTCCAGTGATCCAAGCGAGCACAACAAACGCCGAATATGTGACGTGTTGCTGCGCTTGGTTCGATTATACACGGTTTGTCCAAACTGAAGTTGATCATCTGATGAAGTGGCTACTTTTAATACCGCGTTTTTTCAAACTGGGCCTAAAGGAGCGTCACATATTCTCCTTTTTTTGCAGCCACCTGCAAAATTTTCCTTAATATATATATATATAGCAGAATGCGACAAATATCGATGATCTTTGGAGTAAAATCGAGCAGATTTGGTCGGCAATTTTAGTCGATTTCTGTAAGAAGCTGGTAGGCAACATGCATCGCCGCTGCACCGCCGTTGTTAGGTAGCAATAAGGGTTACCCAACCAAGTACTGAGCTAGTGGACGTGATTTGGTGCCGCTGTATTCGCTTCTATATTTTATTACTGGACTTTCGCATGTGTTCGAAGATTTTTGTCGCGTTCAAAGATTTTTGGCACGCGCTGAGTGGCCGCCCATCCCTTTGTATGAGTGAGTAGATAGACTTTGCTGTGTGGGGGCGATAGGGCACGCCTACGTCCTTCATTCATCCACGGCATTGCCCCCCTGCTGGCGCGCATCTAAGAGCGACGCTGCCTAATGGCCAACTCACCCAACTGTTCGAAGACTTTTGACCGCCACTGTACATAGTATGTAGGACGTGGGAGCGAAACCTTGGGTCAAATCTGGGAGAACCTCTGCTGGACGCTTCGTCACTTTACAGGCTCCAAGTTCTACGTGTGCGGAGGCAAGCACGCGACGGCCTTCAACGCCCAGTACACGGATCAGTGCGCCTACATGAGGTTCGGCCGTAGACGCTGGTTCAACGCGAGGCACATGCCTGGCGAGAGGGCGGCCGCCGTGGGCATCGGCCATGGGCGCACGCTCTTCGTCGTCGGCGGCTACAACGAGCACGGCCCCAGCGGCAGTCTCTACAGTCTCGCAGGCTCGCACAGGTGGAGGAAGCTCAGGAAACTCCGCACGCCGAGGTATTGACGCGCTTTACTTTTACACTTTATTTTGATGACAACCACCGATTTTGATTTAACACAGCACAATGGCCGTAAGCTGGACCACAAGATCATAGGGTGGCGCCTTATATAAATCACAATGGGTGTTGTTCTGCCGCGCGATACCGGAGCAATTGTGGGTTAACCCCTTGCCCAAGGTGATTTCGCCCAGCAAGGAATCGAACCCCAGCCAGACCTCGTGGTCAGGAATCCAACGCCTTACAGACTGCGCCACGTCCACGCTGCAGAACGCGTGCTAATAAATGGTTTTCTCAGAGCGTTTCACGCTGCGGCGCTGATCCACCTGGATGACGAGCCTCAAATACTGGTCTGCGGTGGCAGGACTGTTGATGGCATCATCTCAGGCTGCGAACTGTATAGCATTCGTCGGAACTCCTGGTCAAGGGCCGCGGGTATACATGTACCGTAGTACACAACGTAAATCCTCTGGCAGCCGTATTTTTTTTTGAAGGCACTCTCGTTGTGCATGGTTGTATTGGTATTTGTTGTATTGTATTGTATTGTATTGTATTGTATTGTATTGTATTGTATTGTATTGTATTGTATTGTATTGTATTGTATTGTATTGTATTGTATTGTATTGTATTGTATTGTATTGTATTGTATTGTATCGTATTGTATTGTAAATCCGGTTGACGACACCCGCATTTCTACCAGTAGCATCTTTAATTGTGTTTACACTCACCGCTCCAGGGATGCGCGAGAGGCGCCACGGCTTCGCGATGGTCGAGTGCGGGGACAAGGTGTTCGCGTTTGGCGGCTACGACAGCCAGGAGTTTGTGGAGGAGTTTGACAAGCGGAGTAAACGCTGGAAGGCGGTGCGCGCCAAGGGACTCCATCTGGCGCAGCACCTGCGGAACCCCACAGCCGTTTGCTACTCGTAGATAGCAGCCTGGAAGAATGTGTACTGGCTGGGCTGCAGACATTGGGAACATGTTTTAGGCATTCTTGTGTTGCTTGTACAACGCACAGGGATCGTAAATCCTCCAATAGTGCCCCCCCCCCTCTAATAGTGCCCCCCCCCTCTAATAGTGCCCCCGGGGTAAGGTATGTTATGCCATGTGCCTTTTATGGGCAAAAATAAAGTGGTAGGTATACATATTTATCGTGTATACACACTACTACTAACCAATAATAGTACGTTTCAGCTACTATTAATGATAAATCAACCATTAAATGGGAAAAGAGTGATCGAAATCACCTAAAAAGTCGTCAAATTAGCACTGCCATTTAGGCTGAAAGTATGGAGCCCTCCCCTCCAATAGTGCCCCCCTCCAATAGTGGCCTTGGGTAAGGCGAGGTTAAAATAATAGTGCCCTGGTAGCACTATTAGAGGATTTATGGTGCACTAAACAAAGCTTAGGTACAGTAAATCCTCCAATAGTGCCCCCTCTCTAATAGTGCACCGGGCAAGAAGTGCCATACGATTTGCGTTATACATGGACACAAATCAAGCAGGTGTGATGTAGAAGCGGTGTGTACACAGGAACGCCCATTAATGAATGACATTCGAGGTACTTTGAACCGTTAAAAACGTTAAAAAAAACGCAAAAAATTCTCATAGTGCCCCCGGGTAGAGCGAGATTGAATGTATAGTGCACCGGGGTCACTATTGGAGCATTTACGGTAATCAGAAAAGAAAGTGATAAGTCTCCAGAGATAAAAACCCAACTACTGCGCACAGCAAGTTCTAAAGCAATACGTAACTGAACGAGTAGGTTAC
>JASAMY010000124.1:0-63134 GCA_030248085.1 Paralinhomoeus sp. GSCO2_6 | reverse complement strand
AATACGGACGGTTTGGCGGGACACCTGGCGCCCTGCCGAATGCGTACCGCCAAGCCGGCAATGTGTACCGCCAACCCGGCAATCTGTACCGCCAACCCGGCAATGCGTCCGCCAACCCGGCAATGTGTACCGCCAACCCGTCCGTATTCCCAGGTCAAGACGCTTTCGGGAAAACTGCAAATCCCGGAATACGGACGCTTTGGCGGTACACATTCACCTGCCGAATGCGTACCGCCAACCCGGCAATGTGTACCGCCAACCCGGCAATGTGTACCGCCAACCCCGCAATGTGTACCGCCAACCCGTCAATCCGTACCGCCAACCCGTCCGTATTCCCAGGTAAAGACGCGTTTTCGGGAAGACTGCAAATTCCCAGAATACGGACGGTTTGGCGGTACGCATTCGCCTGCCGAATGTGTACCGCCAACCCGGCAATGTGTACCGCCAACCCGGCAATGTGTACCGCCAACCCGGCAATGTGTACCGCCAACCCGTCAATCTGTACCACCAACCGGTCAATCCGTACTGCCGAAGCGGCTTTATTCAGACGCAGGACGTCTTCTCTCCAAATGAAGGTTGCTGCACTGCACTAAACACCTTTTGGCCGTACAGATTCAGGCATCGGCGGTCCGCATTGCCAATTGTGTCTCTCTCGTACTTTTGTGTCTGTGCCTATGTGCGCACGTGCGTCTGTGTGTGTGTGTGTGTGTGTGTGTGTGTGCGCGGGTGTGTGTGTGTGTGTGTGTGTGTGTGTGTGTGTGTGTGTGTGTGTGTGTGTGTGTGTGTGTGTGTGTGTGTGTGTGTGTGTGTATTCCTCTGATTGCGCGTCTGAATGTGTCGGTGGGTGTGTATTAGG
Source organism: Paralinhomoeus sp. GSCO2_6 (assembly GCA_030248085.1). Lineage (NCBI taxonomy): Eukaryota > Metazoa > Nematoda > Chromadorea > Monhysterida > Linhomoeidae > Paralinhomoeus > Paralinhomoeus sp. GSCO2_6. The sequence goes on along the minus strand of JASAMY010000124.1, from coordinate 62,278 downwards.
GATGAGCATGGGCCGGCCCGGCCCGGCCCGGCCCGGCCCGGCCCGGCCCGTGGGCCGGGCCGGGCCGAAATTCCAGGCCCGTTTTGCGGGCCGGGCCGGGCCGGGCCTGCGTTTTGAGGGAGCGGGCCGGGCCGGGCCGGGACGGACGTTCTTGGCTGGCCAACGTAGATAGCAAGCTATGTAATGCATTGTAAGTATCTGCGACTATTCTGCACCGTATTAGCAACTTTGTATTCTATGACGCGCGTCTTTCGCGCTCAAAGGGTGCAAAGGCCGTAAAATGGTTGTGAACTGCGATTCTGAGAGGTGGATGCGCCATTCCGTTAAGTAAATCACGCCAATTGGCATACGGTATTTCAGTAAATTGTACACTGTAGTGACTGTACTTATTTCGTGTTGCGGGCCGGGCCGGGCCGGGCCTGCGATATTGAGCAGTTGGACGGGCCGGGCCGGGCCGGGCCTGGATTTTGAGGGCGCGGGCCGGGCCGGGACGGGCCGGACTATCTGGCGGGCCGGGCCGGGCCGAGATGTGCAGGCCCGTGCTCATCCCTAGTGTGTATGGCTATGTGTGGCTGTGTATGGTGGCGGTAGTGTGCACGGGGTACAAGCAGGAGACGGTGGTCTGTGTGAGAGGAAGGTGTGATTTGGGGGGGGGGGTGGCACCTGGACTAGTGTGAAGCAAGTGTTTAAAGTTACAGTTAGTTGACGAGGGCAAGTAGAGCAAGGTGCGCGGCAGCGCATGGATGTAGTTGAGGAGATGTGGGGTCGTAGAGAAAGAAAGCCGGCAGAACCTCCACTAAGGTGTATCTTGTTGGAGAGTTGCAAAGCGGACTACAGGGGTACTTCACAACCAGACGAGAAGGGCGCTCGCTAATCAACGGCCGCTGCAGACGCGTTGTCCACATGTGAATCTGCAATTAGATGTTCGAGACGCGACGGCGCGTCTGGGTGCGGGTGCTATACTACATTTCTGTGTTTGTTTTAGACTGTGGTCTAGAGTTAGATGGGTGAATGTTGTGCAAGAGGTGTCAAGGGCGAAATATGCGTTCGGCAAGTGTGTTTATTGCGGGTTATTGCTTTGTGCACGTGCCCCCTCGCCCCACGCAAAGTCTGTTAATTTGGAAGTATGCAGCAACTGGGTGTATCAGAGCAGCTGAAACGATCGCAAAAAAACCGGGTCATTTGCTGCGTCCAGCCGCCCCCCCCCCCCAGACACACGGCGCTGTCTCCCCACCCAGACGACCCTTTGCGGCTGCCGCCACCTGCGCGCTACCATCTATATCCTCCGCCTGCACGCTAGCACCTGTCCGCAGACGCCCACATACGGACACCCGGCGACAGACGCACACCGAAACAGAGAGACACACAAAGAGACACATACAGATGTACAGACACGGACAGGCAGACACACACAGAGATACCGACGCACAGACAAACACACAGACACACACACACAGACACACACACAGACACACACACACAGACACACACACACACACACACACACACACACACACACACACACACACAGAGAGAGAGAGAGAGACACACACACACACACACGCGCGCACGTACGCACAGACACAAAAGTACGAGAGAGACACAATTGGCAATGCGGACCGCCGATGCCTGAATTTGTACGGCCAAAAGGTGTTTAGTGCAGTGCAGCAATCTTGATTTGGAGAGAAGACGTGCTGCGTCTGAATAAAGCCGCTTCGCCAGTACGGATTGACGGGTTGGCGGTACAGATTGACGGGTTGGCGGTACACATTGACGGCTTGGCGGTACAGATTTACGGACGGTTTGGCGGTACAGATTGCCGGGTTGGCGGTACAGATTGCCGGGTTGGCGGTACACATTAAGCCGTCGGCGGTACAGATTAAGGAACATTTTTTGCAGGTGGCTGCAAAAAAAGGAGAATATGTGACGCTCCTTTAGGCCCAGTTTGAAAAAAGGCTGTATTAAAAGTAGCCACTTAATCAGATGATCAACTTCACTTTGGACAAACCGCGTATAATCGAACGAAGCGCAGCAACACGTCACATATTCGGCGTTTGTTGTGCTCGCTTGGATCACTGGAAAGGCAGTCCAGGCTGTATGAGCACCGAGGCCTTCCATTCCTTGGACCACTCAGAGACGAGAGCGGGCCTTGTCCTTGACTGGACATCTACAGATGGCAGTTGCGTCCGTCCATAGGCACAGGGTAACAGAAGCGGAACAAAAATGAACGAGAATCGAACATTGAATGTAGGGTATACAATGTACTTGGTACTCAAGATCGTGAATTGATGGTGCATATCACTTACTGTAAGGGCAAGCCACATATTAAAAATTTAAGATGGGCAGGGTAGCAGAATTATTTATGCAGAATCTTTGGGTGTGTGCCCTGTCCATCCATACGATGCCTAATGAATGATGCGCATCGTCAGAGAGATGAAAGAGTTTGTGAGGGTGGATTGATACTGGTAGTCTTGTGGCTGTGTGCGATGGCTCGCACAACAAACGCCGAATATGTGACGTGTCGCTGCGCTTGGTTCGATTATACATGGTTTGTCCAAACTGAAGTTGATCATCTCATGAAGTGGCTACTTTTAATTCCACGTTTTTTCAAACTGGGCCTAAAGGAGTGTCACATATTCTCCTTTTTTTGCAGCCATCTGCGAAATTTTCGTTAATACAGTGTTTTTTCGTAAAAGAAAGATTAATCAAAAACTCACGCACGCACACACATACAAACCCACAGCAGCAGACCAGAATGGACGCATGCTCACTGTTGCACCATAAAGCTCGTGAAAAGCGTGTACCACTGTACACATTGTGCGTGCGTGCGTGCGTGCGTGCGTGCGTGCGTGCGTGGGTGCGTGCGTGCGTGCGTGCGTAGCTGCGTGTGTGCGTGCGTGTGTGCGTGCGTCGGTGCGTGCGTGCGTGCGTGCGTGCGTGCGTGCGTGCGTGCGTGCGTGCGTGCGTGCGTGCGTGCGTGCGTGCGTGCGTGCGTGCGTGCGTGCGTGCGTGCGTGCGTGCGTGCGTGCGTGCGCGAGCGCGCGTGCGTGCGGGTGTGCAGATGTGTCATTTTCATGTATAGGGGCTGTAGCGAGCATCCGTCCATAAATATTTTCTCCAGCTGAAATAATTGCAAAATTCTGGTAAAAGAAGCTAGAAAAGAGACAAAAAATATGGAATGGACTGGAAACACTGCAGTAAAGCAATGCTGATGGGTTTCCCAAGGGGAGACGTGCAAAAGCACAGGCAGGCGCTACTGGGATTCGAACCAGCGACCTGTTGATTTAGGGAACATGGTAAAAAGAAGAATGTGCCCAGTAAACCATAGCTCACGATATATGGCATGTAGCAACAGTCCCTGTGGGAATTTTATTTTTTGATGTGGAAGATAGATGCCTGCGAGGTTTCATTTGAATTGATGCAGGCGCGAGTGGGCGACGAACCAAAAAGCTTGGCAGTACCCACTTTTCATAACATCTCCAAAAACCTCTCGGTAATCCACAAGCGTATGGAAGCGTGTTATGACTATCGGGGAATACGGACGGGTTGGCGGTACATATGGACGGGTTGGCGGTACGCATTGCCGGGTTGGCGGTACGCATTCGGCAGGCGAATGTGTACCGCCAAACCGTCCGTATTCCAGGAATTTGCAGTCTTCCCCAAACGCGTCTTGACTGGGAATACGGACGGGTTGGCGGTACGCATTGCCGGGTTGGCGGTACGCATTCGGCAGGCGAATGTGTACCGCCAAACCGTCCGTATTCCGGGAATTTGCAGTCTTCCCCGAACGCGTCTTGACTGGGAATACGGACGGGTTGGCGGTACGCATTGCCGGGTTGGCGGTACCCATTCGGCAGGCGAATGTGTACCGCCAAACCGTCCGTATTCCAGGAATTTGCAGTCTTCCCCAAACGCGTCTTGACTGGGAATACGGACGGGTTGGCGGTACGCATTGCCGGGTTGGCGGTACGCATTTGGCAGGCGAATGTGTACCGCCAAACCGTCCGTATTCCGGGAATTTGCAGTCTTCCCCGAACGCGTCTTGACTGGGAATACGGACGGGTTGGCGGTACACATTGCCGGGTTGGCGGTACGCATTCGGCAGGCGAATGTGTACCGCCAAACCGTCCGTATTCCGGGAATTTGCAGTCTTCCCCAAACGCGTCTTGAGTGGGAATATGGACGGGTTGGCGGTACGCATTGCCGGGTTGGCGGTACGCATTCGGCAGGCGAATGTGTACCGCCAAACCGTCCGTATTCCAGGAATTTGCAGTCTTCCCCAAACGCGTCTTGACTGGGAATACGGACGGGTTGGCGGTACGCATTGCCGGGTTGGCGGTACGCATTCGGCAGGCGAATGTGTACCACCAAACCATCCGTATTCCGGGAATTTGCAGTCTTCCCCGAACGCGTCTTGACTGGGAATACGGACGGGTTGGCGGTACAGATTGCCGGCTTGGCGGTACGCATTCGGCAGCCGAATGTGTACCGCCAAACCGTCCGTATTCCGGGAATTTGCAGTCTTCCCCGAACGCGTCTTGACTGGGAATACGGACGGGTTGGCGGTACGCATTGCCGGGTTGGCGGTACGCATTCGGCAGGCGAATGTGTACCGCCAAACCGTCCATATTCCGGGAATTTGCAGTCTTCCCCGAACGCGTCTTGACTGGGAATACGGACGGGTTGGCGGTACGCATTGCCGGGTTGGCGGTACGCATTCGGCAGGCGAATGTGTACCGCCAAACCGTCCGTATTCCGGGAATTTGCAGTCTTCCCCGAACGCGTCTTGACTGGGAATACGGACGGGTTGGCGGTACGCATTGCCGGGTTGGCGGTACGCATTCGGCAGGCGAATGTGTACCGCCAAACCGTCCGTATTCCGGGAATTTGCAGTCTTCCCCGAACGCGTCTTGACTGGGAATACGGACGGGTTGGCGGTACGCATTGCCGGGTTGGCGGTACGCATTCGGCAGGCGAATGTGTACCGCCAAACCGTCCGTATTCCGGGAATTTGCAGTCTTCCCCGAACGCGTCTTGAGTGGGAATATGGACGGGTTGGCGGTACACATTGCCGGGTTGGCGGTACGCATTCGGCAGGCGAATGCGTACCGCCAAACCGTCCGTATTCCGGGAATTTGCAGTCTTCCCCGAACGCGTCTTGACTGGGAATACGGACGGGTTGGCGGTACACATTGCCGGGTTGGCGGTACGCATTCGGCAGGCGAATGCGTACCACCAAACCGTCCGTATTCCGGGAATTTGCAGTCTTCCCTGAACGCGTCTTGACTGGGAATACGGACGGGTTGGTGGTACAGATTGCCGGCTTGGCGGTACGCATTCAGCAGGCGAATGTGTACCGCCAAACCGTCCGTATTCCGGGAATTTGCAGTCTTCCCCGAAGGCGTCTTGACTGGGAATACGGACGGGTTGGCGGTACGCATTGCCGGGTTGGCGGTACGCATTCGGCAGGCGAAGGCGTACCGCCAAACCATCCGTATTCCGGGAATTTGCAGTCTTCCCCGAACGCGTCTTGACTGGGAATACGGACGGGTTGGCGGTACACATTGCCGGGTTGGCGGTACGCATTCGGCAGGCGAATGCGTACCGCCAAACCGTCCGTATTCCGGGAATTTGCAGTCGTCCCGAAACGCGTCTTGACTGGGAATACGGACGGGTTGGCGGTACAGATTGCCGGCTTGGCGGTACGCATTCGGTAGGCGAATGTGTACCGCCAAACCGTCCGTATTCCGGGAATTTGCAGTCTTCCCCGAAGGCGTCTTGACTGGGAATACGGACGGGTTGGCGGTACACATTGCCGGCGTGGCGGTACAGATTGCCGGCTTGGCGGTACACATTGACGGACGCATTGGCGGTACACATTGATGGGTGGGCGGTACACATACTGTCTGTAGGAACGCGGGTATGGAAATGGACAGGCCCTTTGGACTTAGTCAAAAAAAGCGGTGGCGCAAACTACCCCTGGGTCATAACACCGGCCAAAAACACCAGTCGTCGCAGCCACCAATCGACCTTTTTGGTCGTACCACCTCCGGCAGTAGCTGGCCACCCGTTTTGGATGGCGGAAGTTGAAGACGTCGGAGCGGGACATTAGATCGCAGAAGCTTCTGACGAGCTGGTCGAAATTGGTGCCGTTGAAGATGAACTCGTCGGCGACGGTGCCGAGCAAGAACGGGTACGGACGTCGCCCTATGGCGGGACGCGTGACTGACGCCACTGGCAGTATCACCGCCAGTGGTGTTGCACATATGTACCTCGTATCAGCTCGGCTATACTTGTGGGAACGAGTGCGCCGTCGACAAACGGCCCTGAAGCGATTTGAGTTTCTGACGAGATTTTCACCGCGGAAGCGGGCCCTCCGTGCCTGTCCAGAGACCCTCCGACCCGCCGTTGGTCCTGTTGAAGAGCTCGTCGACGGGCATGCGGCGCAGGCAGTCGAGCACGGCCAGTTTGTCCGGCAGCGCGCTCTCGCCCCAGCTCTCGTCGTCCGCGCAGCCCGCCTTGACGGCGGACGTGAAACTCGACTTCTTCGGCGTCTCTGCGACTCGTCGCTGCGCGGTCTCAAACCGAAATTGGGTCGGGCGGCGCACCTGACGGCATCACGTAGTCAGCGGGGCCGCTTAAGAGTAGTATCTGCGAGAAGAGCCCTTCGGTGGAGGGCAGGGCGGACAGGAAGTCGGCGTCGATCGCGCCGCTGCTGTGGCCCGCGAGCGTGACTCGAGCTGTATCGCCGCCGAAAGCCGCGATCTCGCGCTTCGTCCACCGCAACGCCTCGATCAAGTCTGCAAGACAATAGGGAGTCTTTCTTTTGCACCGCGAACCGCAAAAGAGGCCAAAGCGCACCCCTCAGCTGGAAGTTGGTGTCGACAGTCGGCTCGTCGACCGTGAAGAAGCCGAAGATGCCCAGTCGGTACTGGGAGGTGATAGACACGACGTCCTGAAAGTGCTTCTACGTCTCGGATCAACGCAGTTCTCAGCCGCAGCTCACCCGCGAGACGAATCGGTCCATGAAGGACGTGTCCTTGAACTTGCTCGTGAAGCCGCCCACGAAGGAGCCTCCGAAAACGTAGAAGAGGACGGCGCAGTTCCGCTCGCGCATGCACCTCTCGCTCGTGAACACGTTCAAGTAGAGGCAGTCCTCGCTCGTCGTCAGCGAACCCTGTCGGGCGTCTTTGCGCTGCTCTCGAAATCGAACGGCAATCCACAAAACCGTACCGTTCCGAAGATTTCTGGCATGTACTCGTGCTGGGGACAGGCTACGGGCCATTCGGTCGTCTCCAACGTGCCTTGCCACCGTCTTTTCGGCACCGTGCTGCAAGGCGAGCGCGCGAGTGAGGGCCATGCGATGCGGAGGGAATTGATTGAATGTCAACTTTCTAAATCGCAACGGGCCGACCGGCGGCTCAGCGTATGGGACGTTCTTGAACGCTATCCCCGTATAGTTCCTAAAAGGCCTTCACCTCGAAGTGCACAGCGAGCGTGCGCGCGCAAATGCGTACCTGTACGTTCGCAGAAACGCGCCTCGAATGCGACCCACTGAGAGCTGCACCGTCAGCAACGACTCGTCCGTCGCGGCCGCGGTCGTGCAGAGAATTGCAAAGACGAGTGTTCTCATGGCGCTGAATGCAGGCGCGCAAAGCAAGCATAGGCGCCCGCATTCGCAACACGGTCCCAGACGAGACGACGAAAGCTGCTAGTGCTCTTATCGCGTTTTGCCAGTACTATGCGCAAAGTGTAAGCCTTTTTGTCGGCTAGTAGTGCGCTTGTTCAGCGCTGTTCAGCCAGCTACTTCAAGATATCGTGGATTGCCGTGCAGAATCTTTCAAACGGCATATGCTCGTGCAAATTGATCTCAAAAAAACGGTCAGTCTTTTGGTATGCCCCTAGCAGCGTCAAATCAATAACAATTCCAAAAAAAAATTGAGAACTGCCGTACGCAATTACCTATGTGACGCACACACGCACGCACGCACACCAAGTGTTTTGACGGAAATGATGTTTGTAGAACGTACGTACAACTATGTTCATGCTGTACGCGCTGTACATATTGTGTTAGGGCCGACTACTTTCAGCACAGCTTCACCGGTACAACCATGGAATCACACTCCCAGAAATCCACCTCTTTATCGTTGTTACAATCGGTAGTATGAATGTCTACGAGTATCGACAATAAAACAGAGCGCGCCCATTGCAGCGAGTATCATAAACCCGACAAACCATATCCACGTCCAGGAAATGTCACTTGCTCTCGTGTCACCAGAAGAGGAACCAAGACTGTAGTACTCAATTGTTCCGTTTCTGTAGATCACTTCGGTGACCATACTCCACAAAGTGCTCATTTGATTCGCAATGTTCAAATTCAATTCTTCTGTGTCGCTGACGTCATGCTCGTCGTCAAACTGCGAACGCGCTTTCGCGTCTTCCTCCATGGCGTCCTTCGTCCAGAAACGAATGACGTCGATCTCGTAGAACCGTTGGTTGTGCGGCACTGAGAAGTGCGTGCGGCCGCGCTCGTCGGTGCGATTCTGCATCTCGATGACGTAGCAGTTGCTGCCGTCCGGATACGCCAGGGCGGTCCAAGGCTGAGCGAGGCGAACGATGGCTGGATTTTAGCAAGAGTGGCGTGGCCCTGACCCTGACCTCGAAACGTCTGCCGAGCGCCGGGCCGCTTGGTCTGGCCGTCTTGATGAAGTTGGCAAAGAGCTCGGCGTAGACGTCCATGAGAGGTTCGTCGGCGGTGTCGATGCGGTGTCCGAACTTGTAGCTCATGCTGACGCCCATGTCGAGCAGCAAGAAGAGGTCCTCGCCGTGTCTCGTGTAGCCGCGCTGCTCGAACGAGTACAGAAAGACGGCGCCGGTCCGGCCCAGCTTCGCGTTCATATCCCTCGCCTCCAGGTACGAGATCGCAAAGAACAGGTCGGCCAGCACGTGACTCTGTCGATAGCGCCCTGCCGACGCAAAATGTCTACTTCCAAAATGCCAGGGAAGACGGCTGTTATGTACGAGCTGACCTCGCTCCTTGTACCACCGGCGACAGTAGTTGGCCACTCGTTTGGGATGGTCGAAGCTGAAAGCGTCGAAGTTGGACAACATCTCGCAGAGGGCGCCGACAGGTCGTGCGAAATTCGTGTCGTTGAAGACGATTTCGTCAGCGACCGTGCCGAGCAAGAACGGGTAGGGACGTCGCTCTAAGGCATGGCCAGGCCGCTGGCACTGGCGACGTATTGGCAGAGGCGGTATGTACCTCGTATCAACTCGGCTGGTGTCGTGGGAACCAACGCTCCGTCGACAAACGGCCCTGAAGGAAGCAGCGATTCGAGTTTTTAGCGACATGTCGACCAGTGCGTGCCTGGCCATAGCGCCTCTGCGCCACCGTTGGTTCTGTTGAAGAGCTCGTCGACGGGCATGCGGCGCAGGCACTCGAGCACCGCCAGTTTGTCGGGTAGCGCGCTCTCGCCCCAGCTCTCGTCGTCCGCGCAGCCCGCCTTGACGGCGGACGTAAAACTCGACTTCTTCGGGGTCCCTGCGATTCGTCGCTGTGGTCAAGCGTGGAATCACAAACAATGCCAGGCGGCAGGTGAAAGTGCACCTGACTGGGGCAGGAATGCCGCAGGGCCGCTCATGATCAGTATCTGCGAGAAGAGCCCCTCGGTGGAGGGCAGCGCGGACAGGAGATCGGCGTCGATCGCGCCGCTGCTGTGGCCCATAAGGGTGACTCGGCCGGGCGCGCCGCCGAATCGCGCAATCTCGCGGTTTGTCCACTTCAACGCCTCGATCAAGTCTGCAGTTCGAGAATGTTCCATGTTATGCGACGAGAGGCACGTAAATGCGCTCACCCCTCAGCTGGAAGTTGGTGTCGATGGTCGGCTCGTCGACCGTGAAGAAGCCAAAGATGCCCAGTCGGTACTGGGACGTGATGGACACGACGTCCTGAACGGGCTTCCACGTCTCGGATCAACGCAGTTCACAGCCGCAGCTCACCCGCGAGACGAATCGGTCCATGAAGGACGTGTCCTTGAACTTGCTCGTAAAGCCGCCCACGAACGCGCCTCCATAGACGTAGAACAGGACGGCGCAGTTCCGCTCGCGCATGCACCTCTCGCTCGTGAACACGTTCAAGTAGAGGCAGTCTTCGCTCGTCGACATCAGCTACAAAGAGAACCAACAAAAGCATGTTTATTTCCGTTTTTCCGTTCCTCTGTCTGACTGAACCATAAAACCATACGGGGCCGTAGACTTCCGGCATGTAGGGGTGCTGGGGGCAAGGTGTCGGCCATTGGGTCGTCTCCAGCGTGCCGTTCCAACGAGCTTTAGGAACAGGGCTGAAATTCAAGATGCTCGTGCACAAAAAAAAGGCAAAGAGGATTAATTAGACAGCACCTCTTACCGTAAATCCTCCAATACAACCCCCCCCTCCAATAGTGCCCCCCCCTCCAATAGTGCCCCCGGATACGTCAAGGTTGAAATAATAGAGCCCCCCCCTCCAATAGTGCCCCCGGGGGTAAGGGGTATGTTGTGCCATGGGCCTTTTATGGGCAAAAATATAGTGGTAGGTACATTTATAACGTGTATACACACTACTACTAACCAATAATAGTACGTTTCAGCAACTATTAACGGTAAATCAACCATTAAATGTGGCAAAAGTGATCAAAACCGCCAAAAAATCGGCAATTTTGACAGCGAAACTAGCATTACCATTCAAAATTTTTAGGTTGAAATAATAGAAGCCCCCCTCCAATAGTGCCCCCCCCTCCAATAGTGCCCCCGGGTAAGGAGAGGTTGAAAAAATAGTGCCCCGGGGGCACTATTGGAGGATTTACGGTAAATCGTAACGGTCCAACTGGCGGCTCAGCATATGGAATGTTCTTGAACGCTATCCCGGTGTAGTTTCTGAACCGCACTGTTGCGTACAGGTACATAACAAAATTCGCATGCCGCATGCCTGTAGGTCCGCAGAAATGCGCCTCGAATTCGTCCAGCGGACAGCTGCACCGTTAGCAACGATTGATCCAGCGCAGCTGCGACCGCCCACAGCAGCGGAAGTGTGATGGCCAGTGTTTTCATGGCGACTTGCGCGTGCGTGCAAGCGCGAAAACGCATTCACAACACCCTGCAACGAAACAACTGTAGACGCTGCCTTGAGCGTTATCGCAATTCGCAACTAGCTATTCTCGCACACACTATGGCGTCAGTTAAAAAAGACGCAAGCTAAAAAAGACGCATGTTAAAAAAGACGCATGTTAAAAAAGACGCGCGTTAAAAAAGACGCGCGTTAAAAAAGACGCAAGCCACAAAACGACGGAGGTTAAAAAAGACGCAGCAGTTCTCCAGGCGGCCGCTAAGTGGAATAGGAAGTGGAACGGGAACGGCGCGTGCGTGCAGATGTTTGTCGCTTTACCCTTTGAGAGTCGAGATACATGGTATGTAGATCCCAGCACTCCAATCGCCTTTTTTCCACAATTGTATAATGTATGTATCTGCTGGACCAAGCGGCGGTCAATCTCAATTTCTCAGCCGATTTTAAACAACACTGCTTAGCAATCGGATGACATGGAAACCATCGTAAACCTATTCCTGCCCACCTTTCCTGCCCTCCAGCAATTCCTCTGTCAGGGCAATTTATCCCGTAACGAGTGCGCCGCAAAACTGAATGAGTAACTGTGGTAGGCATTAAAGTTTATTTTTTCATATTGGCGCGTACAGCGTGCAAGCGTACAGCCGGGACGCTTCGTCGACTGTGAGGGCGCGGCAAATGTACAGGTGGTACACACACGGTGACGGCTCCAGATGCTGCCAATTGAAAATCGTCTATGCAAAAGGAATCAGTGTCCATAAGTGAGGTGGAGTCTGCAGTGGCTCTCGGCGGAAGCGAGCTGACGAGCAGGCCCGGACGCTCGTGAACGCGCCAGCGTGCATGACATAGGGGCTGTGGCTACCAAGCGGCGGTCAATCTCAATTTCGCAGCCGATTGTAAACAACACTGCTTAGCAATCGGATAACATGGACACCATCGCAAACCTACTGCACATTCGGAGGCCCACCTTTCCTGCCCCAGCAATTCCTCCCTGTCAGGCCAATTTACTCCTGCAAAGAGTGCGCGGCAAAACTGGCAAACTAGATATGTAACTGTGGTACGCATTATTCAATTTTTATATTGGCGCGTACAGCGAGCAAGCGTACAGCCAGGACGCTTCGTCGACTGTGAGGGCGTGGCAAATGTACAGGTACACACACAGTGACGCCTCCAGATGCTGCCAATTCAACGTCCGTCAACACGTTCACGTCAACAACGTCGTCTATGCAAAAAAAACTACAATGTCCATAAGTGACGTGAAGTCTGCAGTGGACGCTCGTAAACGCGCCAGCGTGCATGACCTGCGGGCTATGGCTACCACGTACCGGCAAGAACCAACCGACCGTCCCAGTTACCTGACCAGTTTCAGGCGGAGCGTTCGAACAACGGCGGCGAGCGCTTCCCGACCAACGCCTTCTGCTGAGGGCTGGAGTGCTGGAGTATTGTCGTCACTGGGTCAGCAACGTGGCACACAACATTGCTGAACATAGAACATTGCTGCTGCCGCCGCCGTCTGCGTCTTTCTAAACGCGCGTCTTTTTTAACGCGATAATATCAGGCTGCGTCTTTTTTAACGCGTCTTTTTTAACATGCGTCTTTTTTAACAAGATTTTCCGCGTCTTTTTTAACGCGCGTTTTTTTTAAGCGTAACCCACACTATGTATGTAGGTACAGGCAGTGCAAGACTTTTTTATGGAATAGGTGCGTTGAGTCGCGCCACCAAGTCTATGAACTGCCGAACGTTGTGTGCAGTGAATGTAATAATCCCAACAGAAGAACTGTATCACAAACAGTGCAGTGCATAGTACGCACGAAAGACATGTTGTAAACATCTTTCTGGTTTTGGTATTTTTATACTTCCTATCTGGGTAGGAGAATGCAGTGTTTTGAATCGCTTTTATGCGAAACAAAACAACCAGACCACATCACGATCGACTTTGCAGCTCATTAACCAATTGCATTGTCGAGTCGGCTAGAAGCCAGCCTACAGTGACATTCGTTATGTGCACGGGTACATGTGCGTATTGTGCGTATCTACTTACAAATGCGCCGCGCGCACGTGTATATATATATGTTTGTATGCTTCGAGTAAACTCGCGAACCGCTTGACGTACGTGGACGCGCGATGGCTCGATCGAATGCTCGCGACCCCGAGATGGTCATGGGCAAGGCCGATTTTTGATATGCAAATTTATACCGTAGTTATGGCGCATTTTCAAAGTTTGCAGCACAGATTAACACTACCAAACGAATTGCACATGGATAAATTGCATATCAAAAGACTCGCCTCGACGTCATGAGTCATTTGCACATGCTCCCGCATAATTATGCAAATGCAAATTATGCAAATTCCTGCTGCCAACTGGCTGCGCAATTTCACCCACATGGGTGATGTTGCGTGGTCAGTGTACACCTGACGGCAGCAGGTCATTTTTAAAAGCGGAAACGCTCAACTAGGTGGGCCAGGTGCCTCCCTTTGGAGAGTTGGTGAAAGCCCCAACTGATGTTTGAAAAAATACTGTAGGTGTGGTACATGGTATCTTGCCTAATTGGAAAATGGAAAATGAACTGCGCATTGATGAATTGCATATCAAATGACTCGGCTAGACGTCAAGAGCACTGTATGTGTGGGAACGCACAAATGCAAGCACGCACGCACGCGCGCGCACGAACGCACGCACGTACGTGCACGCACGAACGCACGCACGCACGCACGGGAGTGCATGCACGTGGACGCACGCACGTACGCGAACGCACGGGAGTGCACGCACGCACACACACGTGCACACGCACGCACGCACACACGCACGTGCACGCACGGGAGTGCACGCACGTGCACGCGCGGAGTGCACGCACGTGCACGCACGGGAGTGCACGCACGTGCACGCACGAACACACGTGCACGCACGTACACACGCACGCACGCCCGCACGCACGCACGTACGGACGCACATACAGGCACGCACGCACGTACGCACGCACGTACACGCACGCACGTGCACGCACATGCACGCACGTGCACGCACGTGCACGCACATGCACGCACGTGCACACATGCACGCACGGGAGTGCATGCACGTGCACGCATGCACGCACGCACGCCCGCACGCACGCACGCACGCACGCACGCACGCACGCACGCACGCACGCACGCACGCACGCACGCACGCACGCACGCACGCACGCACGCACACGCACGTGCACGCACATGCACGCACGCGCACACACGCACGCACGGGAGTGCGCGCACGTGCACGCATGCACGCACGCACGGGAGTTTACGCACGTGCACGCTTGCACGCACGCACGGGAGTTCACGCACTTGCAAGCACACGCATGCATGCACGCACACACGCACGTGCACGCACGCACGCACGCACGCACGCACGCACGCACGCACGCACGCACGCACGCACGCACGCACGCACGCACGCACGCACGCACGCACGCACGCACGCACGCACGCACGCACGCACAGAGGAGCACAGAATTTGGGCCAGTTTCTGTCAACGGGGTGCACGCCTTCACGATCAACAGAGGAGCACAGAATTTGGACCAATTTCTGTCAATGGGGTGCACGCCCTCATGATAAAAAGAGGAACTCAGAATTTGGGCCAGCTTCTGTCAACGGGGTGCACGCCCCCATGGACAAGGGGGAGCATGGAGTTTGGGTCCCTCAATGCTGACAACTGTCCTAAGGAACACTCGCCCACACAAGCAAAAGACAAGGCTACGCATATCCTTGCGCATTATGATCACGTCGACGTCATACGCAAAATCAATTGCTTCGTGCCTTAATGTATACATGGCGGCCGAAGGCCGCGCGCGCCTCTAGTCCTAAAAATCTGACGCAATCCATGGAACTCGACTCTCGGACAACCATTAATTACATTCCAGAGAATCCTCATCATGGCGCCTAGCGCACAACAGCGCTGCCAACCTGAATTCCTGAAAACGACACTGAGCAAGCGGTGAATATGGTGGCGGTACACAGTAGCGTTTTATGACAGCTTATCAGTAAAGTACAGATAAAGTCGCGCAACAACCGCGGCAGAGCTCCCGTTTGACTCGTCTTCCTTTGGCGTGTACGACGCCGACGACTTAGCTCAGATTTCACAAGCACCATTGCAACAATGGCGACGCCCAAACAGCTCGGCATGGTATGTTGAAATGGCCAAATTTAAACTGATTTTTCAAGAATATTAAAGAGTAGTTGGTTATCATCACAGGCGTTGGCAGCCGCGACAGTGGCTCACGCGCAGCCTGAAGACATCAGCGACATCGAGGAGCTGCTGCCCCACGGCAGATCGTTCGAAGAAAACGAAGGGTTGTTCGAAGGAGACATTCTGGATGACGTTAGAGAGCATTCCGTCACGCGCAATTGCAAAAGTTGAAGCATTGGTCACGACCAGCTGGATATTTACAGGGAATTTACACGAACGCAGAGAAGGATCCGAAGAGCAAATGGGACAATCGCGAGCTACCTTGGGTCTACGTCAAAGACAACAACAACGCTTATGGCGAGTGACATGGCTGTTGTACCAGTCTAATTGACAACGGCAGAAAATCCCAGGCGATTACGAGTTCGAGCTGCTTCGCGAGGCTACGGAAAACTACCGTCGGTACACCTGTCTGCGGCTCGTGCCCAAGACCGACAAGCACAAGCGCTACATTCGGGTTATGCACGGCGCTGGGTGACCTTTAGATTTTCGTTTGTGTTCTTTCATTTTTCGACACGCAAATTCTTGTTGCTGATCTTTAGTTGCGCGTCCTACGTGGGCAAAGTCAATCAGGATGGCGGCCAGACCCTGTACTTAAACAAGCCTGGCTGCTTCATCCAGGGCACCGTCCAACATGAGTTCATGCACGCAGCAGGTTTGCTCGTGCTCTCTGTATGTTGAGTGGTCGCACACGTCCAATAGTACCACCTTCCTTCCATAGTTGAGTACCGCTGCAATGGGTGTGCCCCATCCAATACAGTAGTTCCCCAGCAGATGCAAGAATCGCTTTAAAGGATTGTCCAGGGCACGTATTAGAGAATGTACGGTATTTCAGTTCAGTCGCCTCACCTGTCTGCTGTTCCTTTCAGGGTTCTACCACGAGCAGAGTCGGCCCGACCGCGACGCCTACGTGCGCATTCTCCGGAACAACATACAACGCGGTATGTAGTAGGCTGTTGTTGTTGTTGTTGGATTAGGGGCAAGGCTAGGAGGCCGTCAATGACCCATGTAGCGTACCAATCTCCACGATGTCTTTCCGTCTTGAGCCGCATAATTAGACAAAGACATTCGGAAGAACGCCACCTCTAATCTAGTGCACGAGAAAATCCATTGATACGGAAATGCTCGATTTAGTGGCTCCATCAAGAATCGATCCCAGTGGGCGGGCGCTCTTTCGTGGTCCGTGGGCGGCGCTCTGTCGATCGCGAACGCAAACGTGATGCGAACGCAAACGTGGCGTCGACTTGGACAGGCGCCGAGCGCAACTTTGCGAAGAACTCCGCGGACCGGGTGACGACGACGAACACGTCCTACGACTACGGCTCGCAGATGCACTACGGGCCGACGGCGTTCGCGCGCGCGCCCGGCCTCAAGACGATCATTCCCCGCG
Organism: Paralinhomoeus sp. GSCO2_6; assembly: GCA_030248085.1. Classification (NCBI taxonomy): domain Eukaryota; kingdom Metazoa; phylum Nematoda; class Chromadorea; order Monhysterida; family Linhomoeidae; genus Paralinhomoeus; species Paralinhomoeus sp. GSCO2_6. The sequence continues at coordinate 45,573 of JASAMY010000124.1, read as the reverse complement.
ACCCGGAGGCCGTCATCGGACAGAGGCGCGGCTTCAGCGCCGTCGACGTTCTCCAGCTCAATCGCTACTACGGCTGCCCAGACAAAGGTGTCGCGTCCTAGTCGTAGTCGGAATGTTGGTCAGAAATTCTTCCGTTTAGTGACGCCCAAGGCGCCAGGGCCGACGGACAACGGTGGTGAGTGTTCTAGCGAGTGGTGATTAGGCTCTCTTGTGACTCAACTCAAATCGACGACCCCACCTCGCAGACTTCTCGAGTCTGCACTGCAGCTTCGACAAGGACTGGTGCGGCTGGACGCAGGACTACCTCGTCGACCTGGACGGCAGCGCCACCGAGTTCGCGAGTCACGCCGACGACTTCGACTTTTATCGCATCGGCGGCCGCACCGCCAGCAAGGGCACCGGGCCCGACGGCGACCTCGGCGGCAAAGGTCTCGCTCTCTTAGGCCGTGTCGGTCCCCTCCTGCCTAGAGTGCCTCTGGTGGTCCAGGCAAGTACCTCTACATCGAGGCGTCGTACCCTCGCCGGCCGGGCGACGTGGCGCGCGTGCGGACGCCCAGGGTGCGCACGGCCAGCGGCCGAGCCTGCGTCTCCTTTCACTACAGCATGTACGGCCTCTCGCCGGAGCGCGTCGGCTCGTTGCGCGTCTACGTCAGCTTTGGCGACGACACGGAGCGCCACGCGCTCTTCTCCGAGACGGGCGGCCACAACTTCCCCGAGCCCGGATGGCGCAAGGCCTCGACGCCCGCCATCGCCGTCCCGCCCGGCACGGCCTTTGTGGTGTGCGGCGCGCGTCGGCACCGACACATGTCGGAAAAAGAATCATAGGTGTCCCTTTAGATCTACTTTGAAGCAGAGAGAGGCTTGAGCTACAGGAGCGACATCGCCATCGACGAGGTGTCCATCGTCGACGGTGAGGCGCACGAGAGATACGTGCGCGTCAAGCGAAACACGAAGCTTCGGCGAAATTGATTTCAGACGAAACTTGCTGAGTCAGCTTCATCAGAAGAAATTTATTTGCTTCGCCGGGAGGCTGAAGAAATTGCCGATATTTCTGTGCAGTAGAACACATTGTTTTCTCTTTGCGTCTTTCCTTGTCCTTCATGAGTGTGCGCATGATTGCTCAATTTGTTTGTGTAGAGCGAGATTGCGAATCGCTGACGGCGGTGTCGCATTTGCGCCGGGCTCTAGTAATTCTATCACTTGTTAATTAAACTGCAACGGGACGGCGCTTCGGTCCAGATGCTTACACCGTCGCCCCTTACTTCCAACCCACTAGCGTTTCCGTCTCAGAGCAGATTTGATTTCGTCGTCGCCAGTAAAAGCGTCGACTGGCCTTAAGGCGACTGGCCAGTAAGGCTTTCGCTGGGTCGGGAGCCTTGCATCGCGATGGGCAATGTTTGTGCTAGCGTGTACGCCAGTGTGTGCGTCCGTCCGTCCGTCCGTCCGTCCATCCGTCCGTGTGTCACTCAATCTCCACTTTCCGCGAGCTTTGAGTGGCGGTTTGCACATAAGAGCGGGACCCCAGCAGCTGAGTGTGGGGGTCGGGCGGAGCCCGTAGGCCCTTGATTGGCACTTGCGCCGTCGTTCAATCAAGTCATGGCTGACTCGAGGGAGGTCAGCTGTTGCGCACCTCGCTGAAATCGGACGCGTCTTTGGGCCCGGCCCGGCACGACGACTCATTTTCGGGCCGGCATTGTACTACTGACGACCGGCCGGACGCGCGCGGAACCGAACGGAAGCGTAAAACCGAATTAGCGTCGTCAAGCCTCCAAACTCGTTTGTGGAGCCGCCGCTCGGTCAGAATCGACTCGTGCTCACACGCACCGTTCGGCGCGTCCTTCGACGAGGCAAGTCTATCTATCTCGGGCGTGCCAACGAAAACAACACGTGTTGCGCTCGTTTTCCGGAACCCACGAGCACCGGAAATAGACTGTCGCCATTCGTCGTCGTCGTCGCCGACGCGTCTCACTCGATGGGTCGTGTCGCGGTCGAGCTTGTTAGCTGCGTGGGCAGCGCGCTTATAACGATTCGGCGTGCCGTATTCCCTTCCGCGCCAATACGTCGTTAGGCGTCGGTCGGTCGGTCGCTCGTCGACGAATCGCCTGGAGCGCGCCGCTTGTTGTCGAACGGCCGAGCGGGAATTTAGATGAACATTTGATCGACGACGCCCCGCCCCCGGACGTCGTCGGCCTGTCGCTTTGGCCAGCCGAAGCAGCGGGCGGCGAGAGCAGCACCGACATGGCACCGACAAACGTGCCGAAGCCGCTGCCGACCGACTATGTGGAGATCGCGCTGCTCAGCGTCATCTTCGTCTTTGCCTTTCCCCTCAACGTCGCCGTCTTTTGGGGCCTCCTCAAGGACTACTTGCGGACGTCGGCGTTCGGCCAGCTCGCGCACAGAGTGAGTGAGTCGCCGAGGAGCGTGGCGGCTCGCATGCACGCGTCACGCCCCCCAGAATCGGCTGCACGCGTCGCGAACGTTCCTGATGCTGAATCTCTCGCTGTCGAACCTGCTGGTGCTGGGCTTGTACTGCCCCCTGAAGATCGCCTGGCTCGTCCTCTACGACTGGCGGTTCGGCGGCCTCTTCGGCTGCCGAGCCACCTTATGCCTGTGGTCGGTCGTCCACTGCCTCGACTCCAACGTCGTCGCGGCCATCGCCATCGACCGGGCCATCGGCGTGCACAAGGTCTGCCAAGCGACCAAGGTTCGTCGAGCTTCGTCGAGCGAGACGCTGCGACGACCGCCGTAGTCGCATCGGCGCACACCACCGCTCAGGCGAACGGCTCTCTGGCGGCGCTGTCGCTGCCCTCGCACGTGCACCTCTTGATCGGCGTCGCCTGGCTACTGGCGGCCGCGTCCTCTGCGCACCAGTGGTGGGCGCACACGACGCTCGAGCTCCGGCTCAACGACACGCACACGCCCTGGACCGCCTGCGTCTCCGTCTGGGAGGTCGCTGACTGGCTAGGCGAGGACGCGGCCACGCCGCTCTCCAGGCGACAGGCGCGCTCGAACACCTTTCCACGCCGGTCTTTGGCTGCTGTCCTGGTTCCTACACATGTACCAGCAAACTTTTATCCCGGGGGGGGGGGGAGATTTTTTAGATTCGCTGTTCGTGTTCGAGTGCGCCTTTCTCCCTCTCTCTCTCTCAGTACCAGCTGCTGCACCAGTTGCTCGTGTTCTGGCTGCCCATGGCCGTGATGGTGGGCTGCTACACGTACATCACGTGTCGTCTGCTCGTCGTCAGCTGCTCGCCGTACACGGCGGTCACGAACCGGTCGCGCGCCGAGACCGACAGCTCGGCAGCGCTGCCCGAGACTCAACTGCCGAGACGCGCCTCCGAGCCGCCGCACGTCGAGCCGAGCGTCGTCTTCCACCGCAACCGCATGCAGTCCGTCGTCCTCGTACTTCCGGGCCGATGCACGACCATACAAGGTTTGGAATTTCCATATGATCCTTTTTCTTTTCGACTTGCATAATTTAATTAAAACTTTTAGAGGAGTGTGTCGAGCCCATTCGACGCAAGAAATCCTACTCAGTGAGCACAACCCGTCGAACGGACATCAAAGGCGTCAACATTACAATGTGCGTTCGCTTTCAAAATTCCTTTCCACTTCCTTGTTTAACCAGCGTAGGTAATTGCATTGATGTACATTTTTTAGGGGTTTTTTAGAGTGCCACATTTTAATCTTGAATAACTCGGGCACGCGACAAGCTATTGGCCTGAAATTTTAACTGTAGGTAGGCAAGATTCTAAGGTTTTGTTGACAATTGGCCCCGTGCGAATCCGTTCTGAAACCAGCGCGTGCACTCGTTTGCATGCTAGGTACCCCATTTCATTATGCTCATTATTCCAAGGGTGGCATGGGAAAGTTTGGTTGCCCGAGATGGTCTCGTCGAGTAGCCGAGAGATGCCAGCAACCCGCTTAAAGCATCAGACAGAAATGGACAGGACCATGCAATCCAAAGGCGCTGCGCAACCTCCTGGCGTCAAGATTTAAACAGTGATATGACATGTTCCATGCTCTGCTGTCATGGGCATGGCAAGGGCAAGAAATGTTTGTAAATAATGACCAGAAATATGGCCAAGAAATGATGGTATAATTACTTCAAAATGACAAAAATGGCGATTGAAATTCAACGGGTGCCATACGCTGGTTTCAAAACGAATTCGCACGGGGCCAATTGTCAACAAAACCTTAGAGTCTTGTCTACCTACAGTTCAAATTTCAGGCCAATAGCTTGTCGTTTGTCCGAGCTATTCAAGATTAAAATGTGGCACTCTAAAAAAACTGTACAAACAAACGAAGAACAAATTCTATAGGGAACACGTCCCAACGTGGCGCCGCCAAATGCGCAGCAAGATGTTCAAAATGGCATTTGCAGTTTGTCTGGCACGCGCTTTGATGTTTCGTTTTATAAATCAAAAATTTGAGAAAAACTGTACTATTCTAAAACTCCAAAAATGGTATGCAAATTAAAGACGTCCACATCAGCGTGCGCGCCACAGTGCTACAGCATCTGCTGGCTTCCGTACAACGTGTTGGAAGTTGTGCACATGTTCGATCTGAAGGAGTATGGAGTGCTGAACGACGCGGCCAACTGGACGCGGTGTCTCATCTACTTGAACATGCTGCTGAACCCGTTTCTCTATGCAAGGAACTACGTGAACTTCTGGCCATTCACCGTCTGTTTGCGCGCCGTCAGCGACGAGAGGAAGAGGAGACCTCGCCGAATCGCGAGGAACTCCACGTCCAACCATCACATATCGAGAGCAGAGAAGGTGGCTTTCCGCAAGGACTTGATGTCCTCTTGAACCGTTGCTCGTGCTTTTTTTTTGTATGGCACGCCAGTGTAAACATGTGCAATACACGTGGAAGTAGGCTGTATGTGGCGCCACGCGTTGGTACACGACTGTTATCACAGTACGAAGCAGACTCGAGGCAGAGAGGCAGAGGAGAAAGGCAGAGGTCTTGGTCGCACTAGCAGGAGAGGAGATGAAGACACTGTTGTACTTACTCGCTCCAAAAGATTTTGTTTTTAATCTGACTGGTCGCCAACAGCGCGATATTCCTCAGCTGCTCCAGATTGAGCCAGTAGCCATAGAAGTAGCCGTCCGTCATGTAGGGCAGGTTGTTGTCCTTGGCGAACCGCTGCACCATGGGCCGCACTTTGGAGAGGTTGGGCCGGGGCAGCGTGGGGAAGAGGTGGTGCTCGATTTGGTAGTTCAGTCCGCCCCACAGCCAGTCGACCACGGGCGAGGGGTTCATGTTGCGCGTCGTCAGCAGCTGCAGACAGGCGAAGTTGTCGATGATCGAGCTGTGGACTAAAATAGCGCCGATTGTGTCTGCACAGCGGTGCGTAAATGGGCCGTACGTACTTGGGAACTTGTCGACGGAGCCGTGGTTGTACGTGACGACATGGGCCACCAGAAAGCCGGCGAGCATCTGGCTGAGAAAGAAGTACTGCAGTCTGACGGTGTTGTCAGGCAGGCACCACAACTGGAGGGCCACGAGAGTCCAATGGAGGGTCAAGGCGACGATATTCCCGGAAGCGCTGTCCCGATACGCCTGGTAGGGTTTGAATGGGGCGGTCGCGGCGAACTCGATACTCTGCACGAGCCAGCTGGGCCGAATCAGCGGCAGGAAGAGCGTGAAATAGAAGTGCTGGTACGGAATCAGCCGCAGGATGTAGCCCATGAGTTTGTTGTCGGTTTTGAACGCCTATACACGCAATGTACGGAAGTTGGCGGCTGGTGTATACCCGGAAAACTAGAGCTGGCTCACCCTTAGGTCGGAGGGCACCAACGCGAGGAACGGTAACAACTCGATGTCGTGGTCTTTGCCCACGACGTTGGGCGCCGCGTGGTGCGTGTTGTGCTTCTCCTTCCACCAGGCCGCGTTGTAGCCTTGACAGAGCGAGCCCAGGATCACGCCCCACATGTCGTTGGTCGAGCGATCCTGAAGCGTCGATCATCAGTTTGATCCGGAGGCCTCTTAGTCCTTCAGCAGAAAGCGACGAAACGTACCGCGAACGGTTGGTGATGTGCGAATTCGTGGGCCAGCCAGCCGAACTGCTGCCACGTCAGCGCCAGAACGATGGCGGAGACCGTGTAGTAGCCACAATACTGCAGCAACACCGACAGCGCCAGCAATCCAAAGTTCTCGGCCATCTTCCACCGATAGTACGACTCGTTCTTCTTCAAATAGCCCTCCCTGGCAACTTCGGCCTTGAGCAGTTCGAAGTTCTTTTGAATTCGTTCTTTCTTCTCTTCGGACAAGTCGAACTGGCCGACGTTGGCCATCGCGTTCGACTCCTTGCGCTTGAGGAAGGAGCTGGGAGCCTCCACGAGGCCGGACTCCCTGCTCAGGCTGTCCAGCCACCTATACGCCCTCTTGGAACCCTGATGGAACGCGTGGAATGCGCCCGTGGCATCGCAGTCCCTGCAGTTCTCGATCACCGCACCACCGGGGTGCCTCTGCAGGAAGGCCTCCGACAGCTCCAGCCACTTGCCATTGATTCTCACTTTGAACGGTGCCATTTTGAGAATGCCTTTCCTTCCTAGATGCGTCCCTAGATGCGTGTTGGGGTCGGAGTTGCAAGGTGTACCGCGCAGCGCCTAGGTGAGAGTAATAGTGTACGTGGGAAAGCGACGCAGACGGGACGACGATAAAGCGAGCGCGGGGAGCTAGACAATGGCACTGACGAACTAACGTTGGCCATAACTACCGTAGGAAGTCCGTTTAAAAGTCGATCGTGGAAATGAGACGCCAACAGCGTGACCTCAACTTTCTTCCCCAAAGATTTTTGGTTCGGGAACGTAACGCCACCGTTATGTACAGTACGTGTCTCACCGCTAGAGTAAACGGAGTCATAGATAAGTAATCTATCCAACTCATGTACCACCCACGCCACGAACCAAGTGAAGAGAACGGAATAAATGAGTGGCTGGTATGCTGCTGCGCTAATGGGTGGCAGAACATTAGATGGAACGATAACTATGTTGCGTTGCTCTGATCCGATGTACGGCAAACAGCCACTCGAGATGGCGAAAGTAAAAATTTTCCGTCAAACATGGCAAGAAGCCAACGGCAGTGCTTGATGCCCCCGACGGTATGGAGCTATACATTGGACGTCCATGGACCGCCGCGTCAACGAGTTACGTTTCCCACTGCCTCTGTTGTGAGTGAGGCCGGGCGAAACAGCGCCGTTGGCCAGAAGCGCGGCGTCGGCAAATGATTCGTGTCGTCGCCATCGGGAACGGAGAGGAAGCTCCCGTAGTATCGCCGAGTACGCTTCACGGGCGACGGCCACTCTGCAAACTGCGCGCCACGGCCGCCTAGGCAAACTTCGTGCAGCAGTTGTACCGGTCGGCTAAAGACGACGGTAATGGAGATGACGACGAGCGAAGCGTCAGCGCACCTAGTCAGCCAAGTCCAGAACGACGGCGCTGAAGCAGCCAGGCGCGCCGTCAGTTGAGGTCGTCGCAAAAAGAGTGGCCGCCTGAGCACAATTTGCATAGCGCCTTGAATAAAGCCAAAGTACTCGCATCGATTGAGCATCTGCGCAACCTCAGAGTCAGCGCAATCGTAGACGATTACAAATTAGTGTTGTTTACTGCCGCCGATTAATCTAAGTGCGCGAAAAAGTACTGTAGAATAAGTGGCGTTACGTCCGCTAACTAAAAACCTTTGGGGAAGAAAGTTGAGGGAACCGCCAACAGAAGTGCAGAAGTGAACAGAGCACAGACACAAGGGAGGCTAGGCATTAATGGTTATTGTTGCTACGAATAGAGGAAAAATACAATGTGCTGCGCGGACCGCGATCCGCATAAACATCCTGTCACCGGGTATACCTTGTACATCGTACCCTGGCAAAACGGCGCTCGGGAGACGCTGCCTTGATAAGTACAGTCTGCATCTCTATTAACGTGCGCTTTCATCGCTTTTGGTTGCCTCAATCAATTCCGATCAGTTTCGAGCTGAACTGCGTCTGAGCTTTACTGAGTGCTCTGCGTCGAGTGCTGTGTCGGCGCTCCAGAACCGCTAAGAGTTCTTATCAACGGGTGTGCAGACAAAAGAGCGCGTTCGTACACGTAGGCAGCGGAAGGGCGCGCGCATCACACCACCGACAGAGGGTATTGGGTGGTCGCCTTCGGACTACTCGATCTTCTGCTGTAGCTTGTCGGCGGAGTGTGCAATGGCGGCCAGCTGCTTGATGATGAGCGCGAAACCGGTCCAGTAGTCGTCCTCCATGTAGGGCAGACGGTGCTTGGTGGCGAACGCCTTGACCAGCCTCGTCGCCCTCTTGAGGTTGTGTCGCGGCATGGTGGGGAAGAGGTGGTGCTCGATCTGGAAGTTCAGGCCGCCCCACAGCCAGTCGACCAGGGCGTTGGAGCGCATGTTGCGCGTCGTGTAGAGCTGCAGACAGGCGTAGTTCTCCAGCAGCGGCGAGTCGTCTGTTCGACGTTTGGTTTTCGTTCGTTTTTGTGGTTTTCGGTGCCCGTACGCTCACTGGAAAACTTCTCGACGGAGTAGTGGTTGAAGGTGACGACGTGCGAGATGAGGAAGCCGCCGAGCAGCTGACTGACGAGGAAGTAGAGGACGCGCGTCGTCGCGTCGGGCAGCATGTAGAGCTGAAGGAGCACCGCGACCCAGTGGACGCTCAAGCAAACCGCCTCGACGGCGAAGCGGTCGCGGTAGCACTTGAAGAAGTGCTTGCGCATCGCCGCCACAAAGGTGACGCTCTGCACGAGCCAGCTGAGTCGGAGGCCGGGCAGCATCACCGACCAGTAGAGGTGCTGGTAGGGCAGCAGTCGGAGCCACGCCTCGGACTTGTGCTTGAAGAGCATCTGCAGCGCAGCGATTCAGCGCGCTGCTGCACGATTCGGTGGCGCGGCGGCGGCGGCGGTCACCCTGAGGTCGTCGGGCACGAGCGCCCACAGAGGCAGCAGGTCGATGTCGCCGTCTCGGCCGACGACGTTCGTGGCCGCGTGGTGGATGTTGTGCTGCTCCTTCCAGCCGCTGGGCGAGAAGCCCTGCAGCAAGCCGCCCACCACGTACGCCATGCAGTCGTTGAGGAAGCGGTTCTAAAGGAGTCGGGCAGGGGGTCCAAGCGGCTGCGTCTCTGCCTGTCCAACCATACCTGTAACCGGGTCAGAGAGAGTGGTAGGAGGGAGGTGGCTGGAGCAGAGAATGGGGAGTAGGAAGCCGACCATTTTTGACTTGGTCAGAAATGGGTCAACATAGGCTCTAAATAGTGCTATTTAGCTGTTCTCTGGTCATACAACACAGAAAGCACTAAAAACACCTGTCTTGGAAAATTCTTACTACTTTGGAAAAATTCTGGGGTCTGGGCAGGTTTTGGATAAATAGTGGGGGTGGTACCCCAACCCCCCCCCCCACAGGTTACAGGTATGTGTCCAACAACCACCTTGTAGTGCTCGTGATGGCAGTACTCGTGAATCATCCAGCCCAGCTGCTGCCAGGCCAAGGCCAACACCATGGCCGAGAGCATGTAGTACTGGACGGATTGCAGCCAGACGGCGAGCAAGAGGAGCGAGACTGTCGACACGAATTTCAAAGCGTAATAGCCATGGTCGGGCTCCATCAGACCGGCGTCTTCTGCAGCCCTGACGAGAACGTCGTAGTCCTCTTTGATCGCTTCTGACTTCTCGCTGCTCATTGTGAATCGACCCATGTTGATTTCGTCCTCTAAATTGTACCGCTCGCGCGTTTCTGCGTGCGTGCGTGCGTGCGTGCGTGCGTGCGTGCGTGCGTGCGTGCGTGCGTGCGTGCGTGCGTGCGTGCGTGCGTGCGTGCGTGCGTGCGTGCGTGCGTGCGTGCGTGCGTGCGCATGTTCGTTTGTTCGTTCGAGCCGGGTCACCTGTGTCAGTCGTCGTCACGCTCTTCTGGGCAGCGGCAACGGCGTCCGGCAGCTCTGTTTGGCACTTTAGGGCCCTTAGCATTTTCTCGGCTTTGTTCGACCCGTAGTGGAACATCTTGAAGACGTGGGTGGCGTCCTTGTTCTTGTAGAGCGTGATCACCCTACCTCCGGGGTGTCTCTCCAAGAATTCCTCCGACAAGTGGACCCATCGACCATTGATGCGGATCCAAAACGCCTCCAACTTTTCCAGCGGTCGTAGCACCATATTTTGTCGCCTGGGATTCTTTTCAACTACCTATTTTAGCGCCTAAAACCCGTGTGGACGCGGGCGTGTGATAGACAGACAGACCTTTGTATAAAATAACGACCGCTTCTATTGACGGGTCATAGTACGCTCGCAGTGTGTACGTGCGTGCGTGAGAGAGAGAGAGAGAGCGAGCGGAGAAGGAAAGGGTGGGGGGGGGGGGGAGAGAGAGAGAGGTGGCGTCCGTCCGTCCGCTGCTGCCGTCGTCCATCCATCTTTCACTGCGCAACGAAAGTGCTGGGCCATTTGTCTGGGACCGAAGCGGGAGCAGACGCTCTTTCGGTGGCGTGATACGCTCGCTGATTGTCCAAAGGCACGCACGCGCGCGCGTTCAGAAGAAAACCATATTCACACAGCCAGCAGCCCGGACGCACGCAGTCGCCGTGTCAGGGAGGCTGCTAGATCCAGTGAGTTCTGAGTAGAATTGAATCCAATGAGTAGAACCGACTGATAGAGATTTGATAAACACTTATGCAAATTACAAGTTGTGCAACTGAACAGGGTGTCAAAAGAGTAATCGTGAGTGCTTCGACTTTCGCATCGATCGCTTGACAGTGGTGACGAGCGAGATGATCAATGTGACTCACTGCGCATCCCGTACACGTTCAGCGCAGTGAGCAGAACACCAATACGGGTTGCTACAAAAGAAAACACTGCGCTCAACGCGAACAACATGCACACGAAAATAAATAGAGACTACCACTCTGTGGGATCTCCGGCCATCATTTATGTACAGGCTACAGCTTTCTTTTATGGCCAGCGGCAGCTAAGGGTTGTTTATCGAATCGGTTTCCGTCAATACTGGGAGCTTTCTTCTTCCGCCAATTCCGACATCTGGGTGGCCGCCAGCCTCGGCCGCGTAATCAACTCATTCGCATGGAAAAAGGCTTCAGCCAATTCATTAATTAGGTAAGATCCCCGTGAGAAAAGTAGTGTCGATTGATGAATTAACTCGCCAGATGGCGGGCAATGGACCATAGAGCATAGCCATCTCATTGACGCCTTCCCGTCTAGGGCGGCACAATTAGAAAAAGGCATTCGGATGAACGCCATCTGTAATCTAGGGCAGCGATGGCACGAGAAAATCCATTGAGTGGAAAGTCCTCGATCTAGCGGTTCCGTCAAGAATCGCACCCATGACCATGCGCGCAAGATGCCGATTCTTTTACCACTAGGCCATACGCTGCCCACACAGACATTTACATAGGCACAGCTGCTGTTGAGGCCCTTTTCCTGCCTCTAGAGTTCCCAACTCAGTCTTCGTCAACCGCTGAAAGCCTCGCTGCAACTCTCGATTCATCAATCCGTAAAATATCCAGTTGGTCGCTACGTTGAACGGAGGCATCCAATGAACCACGAATAGAAGCATCGTATTTAGTCGACTAGGAAAACATTTAACCTTGCTTACTCAATTTGAAAAGTTTCGATCGCCTGCATTTTTTGCAGGATTTTCTAATCAGCCACAAAGTTTACTACATAATATCTAGTTGAAAGAGAATTGTTTCATTTGGATTCATGAATCATGGTCACTGTCTCTGACGGATAAATGTTTCCCTTGTGCTGGGTACCAAAACATGACCCACTCCAAAAAGTTTGAAGAATGTAACAGCCCAGTAGGGTACGAAGCAGCAGAAGTAGAAAGCTGCGACTCCAAATGAGCTGCAGGTAATCCGTTTGATTGGTATTGTCGTAATCGATGGGTTCAAGCTGGAACGTGCGTGTACAGTATGTGCGTGTATGTATTACCGTAAATCCTCCAATAGTGCCCCCGGGGCACTATTTTTTCAACCTCTCCTTATCCGGGGGCATTATTGGAGGGGCTCTATACTTTCAACCTAAAAATTAAAAATGGCAATGCTAATTTCGTTGTCAACATTGCCGATTTTTCGGTGGTTTTGATCACTTTTGCCCCATGTAGCGGTTGATTTACCATCACTAGTTGCTGAAACCGACTATTATTGGTTTGTAGTGTGTATACACGTCACACGATATATATGTACTTACAATACCACTTCATTTTTGCCCATAAAAGGCACATGGCATAACATACCCCATAGCCAAGGGGCACTATTGGAAGGGGCTCTATTATTTCAGCTTTCCCGTACCCAGGGGCACTATTTGAGGGGGGGGGGGGGGGTGGCACTAATGAGGGGTTCTACTGGATAATTTACCTAGGTATTTATAAACGTTCTGTTGAGTTCGCAATATGCGGAAACTACAGTCCTAAGAATGTAGGTAAATATTGTAAAAAATGATGCAACTTTCCATTGGAGTAGTCGCGCCATCCTCCAGTAGAACCAAGCCGTCCCGCAAAAGGGGAGAAGAAAAACAGCGGTGAACAGAATGACGATATGAGTTCTTTCTAACGTTTTGTAGCTCCCGTAATCGACTTCGCAAACCTTGACGTCGGATTTTGTGAACTCTAAAAAAAGACTCCTTAAGCATAGGATTCACGCTCTCATTGTCGGGGCCATCCATTCCTGCTTGTCAGTAGAACATGCCCATACCTCCAAACTCCTCGCTCGCGGGGCTAATAAATGTGACGTGATACCGAACGCCCAATTCGTGAGAGTCTACAGTCTGTGCGTTGTGTCAGCGGTGTCAACTGTCGAAGATAAATTGTTAAAAAGTTAAAGATGCGGAAACTAATCTTTGGCACACAACCACTGAATGCGTGTCTGTGCCAGTGCCTCTGCTAAAGTTCGTTTCGTTATCGATTCAAGCAGCGTGTTGACGTACGAAGGTGCGTATCGTTATTGCTGATGTAGGAGCTGAGGAGGCGGTCGACAATCGCCGAGATGTTGCCCTCGCCCTCGCCGTGGTGGAGCAGCGCGAGCTGGCTCTCGACGTCGTGCTCGGACGCCCTGATGGCCGTGTGCGAGGAGACGAGCCGCGACGCCCAGACGGCGGGCGAGACGAGCAGGCAGGTCCAGGCGGTCGACAGGCCGACGAGCAGCAGCGCCACCGACGGCTGTCGGACCTTCTGGCCGCTCTTCCACGACACGCCCGACGCGCGCTCCATCGCCATGCAGAGCAGGAGGTAGGCGTTCAGGAAGCGACCCACCAGCTCCAGCGAGGAATTCACTCGGCAGCTGAGCCAGCCGAACCTCCAGTCGTCTGAGGAGACCGAGCCAGCCTCCTACCGCGCGCGGCAAGGCGCAGCGAGTCGAGAACGCACCAATGATGACGAAGATGACAGTGAGCGGAATCGAAGCCATGTAGAGCAGATCCGAGCAGCAGAGGGCCGCTAGGTAGACGACCGTGGAGTTGATATTGAGAACTCTCACCTAAAAGGACACGGCATCATGTCGCGGCCCGCCCATACCGAAGCCCTGGCAAAGAAGCGCTAGCGATATGGCCACCCCACCCCTGGCGATATGGCCACCCCACCCCATCTTCACGAATTGTTTGCGATTTCGCGGCGGAGCAAACGTGACGTACATTCGATCGATTAAACGTACAAGTTCAAAACAAGGAAAGTGCTCACCTGTTTCAAGCGCAGCACGCCAACCAAGACGCCAAGATTGCCACAAACGCCGACGACGAACAACAGCGTATAAGCCGCTGCCACTACAACACTGGCGAAGTCGAAGGAAATCGTGGAAGCAGTCATGTCTGAATGAACGTCCAAAGTCAACGCCGCCTTTTGTGCATAGAAGCACGCGCTTCCAACAGGAGCCTAGTGTACTCCGCTGAAGATGTTACAACTTACACTGCACTAAGGAAAAACACATTCTGACAGGCGTGTGCGGAGAATAGAGGCAAGGGAGTAGAAAGCGTGTTTAAAAAGGTGTCGTAGTCAGGGCGGCGCATTTGCGACACAAAACACCGCGCGCAAAAAAAGCAGCGTTGTGTCTTTTTTTTCACTGACGAGGAATTCGGTTATTCGCTGGTTGAGCGTGTCGGACGAGGCGCCGTGTGGAGAGGCAGGCTCATTGATTTTCACTAGCGAGTTGGGACTACCACGAGCTTCGCACCGAGCGACCTATTAACGATAATCAAACTCGAACGGCGCAGGCGGTGCCTAATCTGACTTGCATCGAACGGAAGGTCAACTTGAGCCCCAAGTAAAAGCTTGAGAGGCACAGCGAGCACTGAGAAGAGAGGCGGAACCGAATTGCAAGACACAAGCACGCACGGATTGGGTGCGAGCGCCGGGCCGGCCTAGGTATCTTATGCACGATCGCTGGTCTAATCAATTGACCCAGTCAGCTCAAACGAGACTGCCGGTTTCATTGTTTCATTAAAACTGGCCGGCACCAGCAATTCATCGTCGGTGGTGGGGATTCGTGGTGCGCTGCTACTGATAGGCAGCGTAGAGGATCGCACGCTTGTTGCGCGTATGGCTACCACCGCCTTCGTTGCAAGGCTGAGAAGAGTTGAATCATGTTGACCGGGCGGAGTGCCTCAGCCGACCCTATAGCGGCGTTCGCTCAGGGTTGGACGTGTTTTAAAAAGCGCATTCTAAGGCTACGACTCGACTGGGCCGCCCAACTGCGAGCAGAACAGAAGGCAAAAACGAAATGACACAGTTGGCGCCGAGTCTCAAGAGGACGACAGGCCGAAGCGAAACCCCCATAACACTGGCTGGCGCTGGCTTCAAAAAAAGCGTCTGTGGTAAGATGGATACTGCAGCCGAGCCGAACATTTGAACCCTATCGTTAGCATTTGAATTGAACTCTATTGGGAAGGGACCCTCATACAGGTGAAGTTTGGTTTGGCGTCGACATCGACTCTTTCACGGGTCTGGGGGGGGGCAACGGACACGCAGAAGAGAAGTCGGCGAAGAAAAAGGCAACGCTTATCGATTTTCTCGTAATTGTTGGATTTGGCGCGTGTAGCTGCGCTCCCCACGTCTCGCACCGGGCAGGGGAAGTGACAGAAAAAAAAGCCGAACCCGCCTGTCTGTCATAGGCAACGCGTGTGTCTGCCGACTCACACTAGTCATTTTCTCGGGCGCCTCCGTTACCCAAGCGAGAGCGGCTCAAATTGCCGCCAACACGCTAGACCAGAAGAGGTGGAACAAAAAAAAGAACGTGGCACGTAACAATACATGCCATCCGTCAGTTCGTTGTTTCGTGCAAGGTTGACCACCACTACACGCAGGAATGCGTCAAGTCAGCAATCCTGGCGTAGAATTGCGCTGAGCCAAGATAACCTGAACAACGGAGATTCAATTTTTGCATCACCCATGCTGGTCTATCCATTGGGTGTCGTGTCAATTGTTTGTGAACAATCACGCTTCCACTTTCAACCACAGCGCTGCGCGACAAGAACACATAAATAACAGGCTTTTGGCTTTCATCACTCCCTAGGCTGGCCTCTGGAACGCGCGTCACACACAGCCACGACCATACCTGTAACCGGGCCTGGCAGAGTGCGGAGGGGGGGGGGGTCCCCAGAGCAAAACGTGGGGGGTAGCCGACCACTTTTTGACTTATACTGGTACTTTTGGTCCAAATGGGTATAAATAGGCTCCAAATAGCGTTATTTAGCTGTTTTATGATCATATAACACCGCAAAGCACTGAAAAACAAACGTTTGCTCACGTGTCCATCGTTTTAGACAAGGTAAAAATCCCTTGGAAAAATTCTGGGGAGGTCTGGGAGTGGTGTTGGAAAAATAGTGGGGGGGGGGAAACAACCCTCCCCCCAAGTTACAGGACAGACAGGTATGGCCCGGACGGTTAGAGCTCAACAGTTAGCAGTGTTGGGGAACTGTGCACACGCGCAGGCTCATATCGCATCCGTCTTCAAAACTCCATGTCGTCTCCGGTGACTCTGAGCTGCCTGCCAGCGGTGAGCTGGAGCTCAGGTCCGCCCCCGTAGGTCCGTTGCCAGAACTGCCAGATCTCTTCGGACACCCGCTCGAAGTTGGCGCGCGCCCTAAGGCGATAACCGCCTCCCCCGGGCGTCTTCAGCAGTAGGTGCCTGCGCGAGTGCTGAACTAGGTGGCCAAAAAGAGACGACGCGTCCAAGCGCACGCACGCACGCTTTTTGTTGTTGGATTAGGGGCAACGCCCGGAGGCCGTTAATCAGTGACGGATCCAGGATTTTGTGACGGGGAGGGCGGCGAAATCGGAGCAAGAGAGACGGATTTTGAAGAAGGGGGGACCCTGTCGAAATTTAGGGATGCTGGGCCATTTCAGCGGCGGCTTTGGCACCTAACAATTATTCTGAACAACTAATACATAACAGACGGCGCCACAAACAAACACTTTGCGATTTTCGGCCACTTACAATCATCCTTAAAATCTGAAAATGTAGGTCCACTAGGCATATTGCTTCTCTTGTTTCGCGATTTTTGGTTGTTTAGCGACAGATTTCTGCTTCCTAAACTAAGAATACTGTCATGATGTTGTAGAGTGGACAAGAATCATCAAAAGAAACGTTAATATCTCTGTGGCGCAGTGCAGGCACTTTTGGCGTTTTTGAGTGTTAGCCCCCAGTTCCTCGTTCCCCAGTTTCTCTGCGCCCAATTCCTCGGTTCCCAGTTCCTCGGTTGGCAACGCCATTGTTCTTTGGAAACTGATCAACCAATAGCCCATTCAAAGTCGCAGTAAATGGATTGAGAACAAACCACATTAGTTTTTGCCACAATGCCTTCTCTGCTGTCAGATGACCTGACAGAAGTTATCAGTGATATCACGCTCCTACCAAACATACATGTAACTGGGGGGGGGGGGGGGGGGGGGGGGGGTTGCCCGCCCCCCAGCCAGAATTTTACCCCTACCCAGCCCCCCCCCCCAGACCCCCCCCCCAGAATTTTCCTGAAGTTTTCCAACTTGCCACCAATTGTACAAAGTAGTGTACTTTTTGCCTTTCTCAGTGTATTTTGGCCTTAAAACAGCTAAATAACGCTATTTATAGCCTATTTTAAGGCATTTTTGACCTATTTTTGCCTGAAAAGTGCCTATTTAGACACTATTTTGGAACATTTTTTTCCCTTCTGGGACCCCCTCCCTCTTCAAATCTGAGTACCCCCCCCCACGCCCCCCCCCCCCCAGAAGTCTCTCAGACCCCCCCCCCCACTTCAAAAACCCGGTTACATGTATGCTACCAAACAGTCAGAATGTGCATGCATCTTGACGAGCCCCATCATGCCGAGGACCGAGGAACTGGGTGTACCTATGCCTTTTTGAGTACTGTCGGTCCAGCACATTTTAGACGGCGGGGGCGGCGGATGACCATTACCAATTTCCCAACTCGTTATCGGCTTATCGCTATGCCCACCAGGCTGGTTCCCTTTCTTTCTTTAGCTCCACCGCCGCGGCCCTGCCACGCCCCGCCATCTCGCCAACTCTCTGCACGAGCCCCTCCCCCCAAACCACCCTTCCGGCCGCTCCGCATCGCCGCCCTCCCCGCCCCCCTCTAAATCCTGACGGGGAGGGCGGCCGCCCTCCTCGCCCTCCCCCTGGATCCGTCGGTGCCGTTAATGGCCCCTATAGCAATAGCATACCCATGTCCATGACGCCATCCCGTCTAGAGCCAAAGAACGCCATCTGTAATCTAGGTCAGCGATGGTACGGGAATATCCATCGAAAGGGAAGCCCTCGATTTGCGTGGCTCCATCAAGAATCGAACCCAGGACGGTGCGCGCAAGGGGCCGATTCTCTACCACTAGGCCATACGCTGCCCACGAACGCCAACACGCACCGGTTGTCGATCCTGCCGGGAGGCATGATGCGGCGGTCCTCGACGAACTTCTGCCACTCGGCGAGCCAGTCCGAACTGACCAGGCGCCACTCGGCGCGCGCCGGGCCGCGCACGCACAGCCTCCTGAAACGTCGACGAGCGCCGATGCTAATTGCCATTCGAAGCGCCCCCCCCCCCATACATGTAACCGGGTTTTTGAAGTGGGTGGGGAGGGTCGGAGACCATTCTGGGGGGTGTGGGGGGGGGGGTAAGCAGATTTGAATAGGGAGGGGGGTGTCAGAGGGTAAAAAAGTGTACCCAAATAGTGTCTAAATAGGCACTTTTTGGTCAAAAATAGGTTAAAATAGGCTATAAATAGCCATATTTAGCTGTTTTAGGGTCAAAAAAGACTGAAAAAGGCGAAAAAACACTACTTTTTACAGTTGTAGACAAGTTGGAAAACTTTTGAAAAATTCTGGGGGGGGGAGGGTTTGGGAGGGGTTGGGGAAAGGTAACTTTTGACCTGGGGGTGGGTACCCCCACCCAGTTACATGTATGCCCCCCCCCTCTCTCACTAAGGATTGTTCGTAGCTTCCTCGTGCTGACCAAAGAATGAAAAACAATCGTGTTTTACAGAGGATGTGAGCAAACGCATCTACAGTGTATGTTGACCAAGTGCCAAATTACACTGTGCTTCGCGCAAAAAAACAGCGAATCTTGCTGGACAATTAGCCCGTGCCTGTCCAGCCGAGTGTGGAGAGGGTAAATGGAGGTCTTTGAGAGAAAGGGGGTCCCCAGGGCGCGGGGCAGATTAACTCCCGTCTTTGGGAACCCATTCCCCCAGTTGTACAGTCACACCCCCCTCCCACTCAGGCAGAGCCGGTTCTAGTGGCAAGGGGGTGGACAAAAAAGTCGGGGACTCACTCGTACGCTGCCAGCTCTCCGGAGCGACGCATCTGCAGACGGGCCCAGTCGAGCGAGCAGACGGTGCAGAGATGCAGTTGACTGCAGGCTGGCCCGCCCCCGTAGAGGGCGTGCAGACAGCGCCAGGTCTCCTCCTCCACCTCTACGTACGCGTCCCGCAAGTAGTCCGCCGGGCCCGCGCGCCGCCGGTCCGCAGCCAAGTATCCGTGCGGACAGAGGAAGTCGTAGTTACTGACCGGCCCCGGCTCGGCGAAGTGATCCAGTCTGTACGCGTGCACGGGACAGTGGGTCACCCGGCTGCCTGGGCGAAACGAGCGAACTCCCAACCACCAGAGGTGCAACTGACTATCGAAGGGGGGGGGGGTGAATATCAGATTTTACAAAAGTCGAAGGGGGTGACCTTCACTGCGAAATATGATACAAATTCCCGTTTTCCAGCCCCAGTAATCACCTAGAAAACGCTTCGTGTATGCTGAAAACACAGCACCGCAGGCGGAATTTTTGATATTTTGACAATCAATACTGCTCACAGGCTTGAAAACATTTCCTGGAGCATAGAGACCGCATTTAGCGAGCCAGTGCAGGTTGCCCCTAAGCTGGGGGTGATGTGCAGTGCCTACACTTTAGATGCATACATACGCCCAGTTACACCTATACGCCACGCACCGGTGGATCCACTCTCTACTGACGAACTTCTTGAAGAGGGCCGAAGACGCGCCTCGGTTGACCAGCTCGCGCGCCATCGTCGCCCTCACGGCCGCCTTCTTGCGCTCGGCGGCGCCGCTCAGCTTTTGATAGAACAACACGTACGCCTCCTGAACGTCCAACACAAACGTGCGACGTGCGACGGCGCAACAGATGGCCTAGTGGTAGAGAATCGGCCTGTTGCGCCGGCACGGTTCGTAGCTTCGATTTTTGATGGAGCCACTCAGAAACGAGTCTTCTCCTATCTATGGACTTTCGCACTTTCGCGTGCTGTTCCTGCTATAGATCACAGATGGCGCTCTTCGGAATGTCTTCGGCCACTTATATGTGGCTCTTGACATGGGAAGGCGTCATGGAGATGGGTATGCTAAATGGCCATTGACGGCCTCATAGCGTTGCCCCGAATCCAACAACAAGCGTGCGACAACCTCACGAGATCCACCACCTGCACTCCGGTGAGAGCGAGGTGGGTGGGGATAACTCGTGTAACTGCTGCGGGTTGGGGGGGGGGGGGTCCTGGTGGTGGCCCACTTCATTCCCGAACGAACGGATGGGGCAGTTACAGGTACGTTTGTGACGTCAGGGAGGGGGGTGGGGAGGCAAAGCCTGGAGACGCCAACCGACTTTGTTGAGTATCTCGGCGGTGTCGACCTTGCCGACGAAGGAGTCGTCGAACTCGTACCACTGCTCGTCGCAGTGGTTCTTGGCGTACGCGACGTAGTGGCCGCCGTCCACGCTGCCGTAGTGCGTGACGAAGGACGCCAGCTCGTAGCTGAATGCGCCGAGGGATACAGGCATGCGATTCCTATCGACAGCCCTACCGCGTCACATCCGTCTGACATTCGGTGCTGAGGAACTCGGCGAGGTCGAGGTCGACGAGGGGAAAGTGGACGGCGCTCGAGATCTGCCACGCAGGCACGCACGTCCCATGGTGTCGCCAGGGTCACGGCTGCTCACCTTGACGCTGCGACTGTGGTCGTGTCGGAAGCGCTTGAGGTGGACGCAGAGCAGCTCGGGCAGGGCGACGAGCGCGCAGGACTTCTTGCCCTCGCGCAGCATCGCGCACTGCTCGCAGTAGTACATGTCGTCGCCGCGCAGCTCGTCCGCCGAGAAGAAGCACGCAAGGCAGTCCCTGCAACCAGTCAACACATCGACCCACGCACGCACGCGCGCGCGCGCGCACGCACGCACGCACGCACGCACGCACACGAACCTGAGAGTGACGCTGGGGCCCGTATACCAGCCGTAGAGGGAGGAGATCCAGCCGTACGCCAGGTAGGGCAGCCAGCCCTGCTGCTGTGCATCCCCACCGTTGGTCTCAGATCGGTCCACGTACGTGGGAATGGGCAGTGATAGGTCCTGAAGGCAAGCGCAGCCGCATGCGTATGGACAATAAGAACATAGCCCCCCCCCCCCCTGGGGGCGTGGATCCGGGAGGGGGGGGGGGGGCATCTAGAATGGAAATAGGGCAACAAATTTGCGGCATAAACATTTACTAGTCGGCCAATAAAAGGACAAGACAGCGAAATCTGTTTATGGTCATAAAACAACAAAAGTGACCACAACACTCGTTATCATTTTAGTCAGTTAGAGTTTGGTTTGGGGAATGGGGGATTTCTGAGCCCCCCCCCCCGCCTGTTACATGCTACTATGTGCGTCGGCTTGCGGCCCCAAGTAAGGGAGCGGGTAGTTCGTTTTGTTGTCCAGGCACCTGAAAAGCCTCTTCGCGACTCGAGAGCTGGTTGCAGGTGAGGCAGAGAACGGTGCTCTTGATGCGGCCGTCGAAGACGTCCGTCACGATGCTGCGCTGGCCGACGACGGACGCGTAGAAGGGCTTGCGACCCTCGAGGCGGTCGGCAGAGCCGGCCGTCGGCCCCGTCTTGGGCGAGTGGCCGCCGTTGGCGCTGCCGCCGTCGCCGTCCGAGCTGCAGCCGCTGTCGTTGTCGCCAGCGCCGGCGCCGCTGGCGTCTCCCTTGGCGAAGTGGTGCGCGGCGCCGTGGAGCCGCCGCCGCCGGGCGTGGTAGTCGGCCAGACGGCGCTGGTAGCCGAACACGGGCGTCCTCAGCTCCTGGTGGAGCAGGTCGAGCAGGCAGCGGAGGAACTCCTGACTGTCCTGCTGGACGAAGAGACGGAACTGCGGCTGCAGACGCGAGAAGTCGTAGACCAGGTTCCGGGGCGACAGCCGCTCCTGCCGACGCGTCGACCACAGCTGCTTCAGGAGGCTCTGCACGTGGACATCAATGGAAAACAAAAAGAAAAAAAAAACACAACGAAAGCCAACCTGGAAATGGAGGGCGATCCGCGCTCTCGGCGAGGTCAGCGGCTCGAACTGCAGGAAGTAGTCGGCGAACGGCGGACAGTTGGCCAGCGCCTGCACGGTCGCGTTCAGGTAGCACGTGTTGCCCAGGTTCACGAGGCCCGTCAGGCCGCGCGGCTCCCTCTCGTCGTCCTCGTCGTCAAGCGGCTGTCGGAAGACGAACGAGCGACGCGTGTCGCCATCCGGCACCGCGGGCCCGGGAGGGGCGCGTAGCAGCAGCAGCGCGTCGTCGACGATGACGTCGTCAGCGTCCACGCTCGGCATCGGCTCGTCCACATCGCGTCCGGCGCGCGAGAAGACGCCAGAGTCGGTGGTGGTGGTGGTGGCCAGCGAGCCCCGGCGCGCCGACGACGATTTGTGCACCTTAGGGCTGCTGGCGACGGACGAATCGAACAACGTGCCGGCCGAGTAGGGCGGACTGTTGCGCGCGGGGAAGACCTCGGCGTCGCAGCGGGCGCACCAGGCGCGATTCGACACCAGGTTCACGGACACGCTGTGCTCCGGCTTCTACAAAGCAGCAAATCTGGCGGTGAAGAGGACGAACGAGTAGAAAGAAACAACCGATTGGGTGTGCTCGGCCGAGTGGTTGAGCGCCTTGTTGCCGCAGTGGAAGCGCAGACAGTCGGCGTGGAGGCAGAGCCACTTGGCGCGCTTGCCGCTCGACCGTGAGCCGGCGTCCACGCACGCGTCGCACTCGTTGCGGCCGCAGTGAAAGGCCTCCAGCTTGAGGCGGATTCTCGCCGCGCTCTGGGCGCACTGCTCGCTCAGGTGCGGACACGTGCTGCGAGCCCGCTCCGACGCGGCGCTCATCCTCCTCTTCAGCCTCTGCCTCTCCAACACACGCTCGTCCACGACAACCACGAGTGCCCCGCCCGAGTACGAAGCCGAAGCCGAAGCAGCGAACTCACGAGCTGCTGAGAATGAGAATGCGGCTAATACCGTTCGATAAAAAAACATAATTGATGCATCCACATCCACATACCAATCTGCGTACGGTGCATCCGTGTCGCCATTTCGCAGCGAAGCACAATTGATGCGCCCCGTCCCGTGCTTTGGTGCACTCTTCTCGTAAGCAAAAAATAATTATTAATTTGTACATTCATTTATTTCATTCACAAAAATACATAATAATTTCTATCATTTGACTTAATGTCATGCCGCATTTGATTGGATTTGCAACTCATTAGCATTTGCGCGTCGATGTCGACCGCAGTCCTGCATGCTCGGCTGTCGAGCTGTCGTTCCGCGTGTATCGCGCGTAACCGACGGTGTCGAGTGCGACTTGTGGTCCGCGGCACCAAGCCAGTCCTGGACGCATCAACCTCTCTCGTACTCAACTCGCCTTGTCCGTTGTGGGCGCCTTCTTCTCTCACTGCGGTGTCAGTCACCTCGGCAGGTCTTGGCGCCGCGTAACACGCGGCGCTCTCGTGGACCAGCATCTTTTATCGCCGCCGTAAACAAATTTGCCTGCGGCGCTGTTTTCTGAAAAGACGACGTACGCATGTATTTTTGGGTCTTCCTCTATGGGCTGCCATTACTCATTTTGTAAAGTGCTTGCTCCGCCATTTTTGCGCCTACTGCGTGTAGCGTGCTGAAAGCTCCAAGCTGACGCACGATTGCATCACCAGTACTGTATATTGCCACTCTCCGAAAACTTTCCTGTATCCACCCTGGTATGCTGCATAGCTGCAACTTCTAAAAGTGCCCCCGGGAACTTTGGACTGTCCCCCTAACTTTTGCATCCTGGCGCCGCCACTGCTGTATCTACCTACACAATCTACCTACCCTAACAGAAAGTGCAGGCCAGCTTTTTTGTAATGGCCCGTAAAGTCAGCTATCAGCGACCACGTCGACCGGAGTCGACCAGAAAAAGAACATGTACCTACTGATATCAGCGCAGTGTACAAGAACGGACTTCTTTTCCCCGACCTTTCCCTTCTCCTGCACCATTGCCTTGAAAACTCTTGCAAATTCTTGTAGAAATGCTTGCGATCCTTGTCGCAGTTCATGCCATTGCGTTGGCTGCGCTGTACTGGGTGAGAGACCATTTTTATAGCACGTAATGTCAAAAGACGAGTAGAAAAGTTTCTCGTCAATCTGTACCGCAACAGCGAGTCTCACATTACAAAGGCGCGCGGAAGACGGAGGATGCTGCCAGAACTGACAGGTCCGCAAAGGACAGTACTGAGAAAAAACTACGGCTACCCCCAGGACCCGAGCCAGAAGACAAGGAGTTAATGACCTTGCCTTTCTGGCTTTACTGTCAAAGCGTGAGACAACTTTAGATCGGGCAACATCGGCAGCATCGTGGAGCACGGCAGTCTAAACGAGTACCTCATTCACTTGCACAAAACCTACGGTCCAATAGTCAAGTACTACTACGGCAAAAATATGGCCGTCTCGACCTACAAACCCGAGCACTTCAAGCAGCAAATACACCTCTATGACAGAGACGGTGAGAATCAAAGGACGACTCTAGCTGTCAATGTTGTGCACTCTGTTCTTCGCAGAAACGTTCTTCAAGTCGCTCGAGCCGATTCTGGGCGACCGCGGCGTGGGCTGGCGGAACGGCGAGAGCGCGCGCCGCCTCCGCAGGTCCATCGACCCCTACTTCAACGCAGCCGCCTCCAATCGATACCTGCCCCAGTTCAACGACGTGAGGAACGAACGCAGCGCAGCACAACCTGCTCTGCCGCAGAAGAGAATCTTAACGAATGCGCATTGCAAAACCTCGTCATCGATTGATTGATGCTTGTGGGTGACTGTGAGGATTGCGCGCGGTTGAGGCGGCCGAGAGCAAGGCGCGCGAGTGGCGAGAGCGCGCGGCAGACGCGGAGGACGGCTGGCTGCTGATCGCGGACCTATTCCAAGAGATGAAGAGCGTCGCGTTAGAGTGCGCCGCGCGTCTCATCTTCGGCGACTACTTCCAGGACCCGGCCAGGAGGCAACGCCTAGAGCAGCTACATGATATTGTGAGTAGTTCCCCGCACTGACGGCAGCCGCAGTCTAGTGGTAGAGAATCGGAACTTGGCTGCACGATCCTGGGTTCCGTTCTTGAGGCCTTGTGGGATCCAGAGAGGATTTTTGTCGGGTTGTCGCCGCTCGTGCTGCAGTTGGCGTTCTTCCGAATCTCTTTGACGGGCCTTGCTTTAGGTATTGTACAATGCACACTTGTTCAGATGATGTCCGAGGTCCAGGCTCGCATGGCCAACCCATTGCTAAAGATGTCACCCGAGTGCGCAAAAGGTAACACTTTCAGGCCGCCTGCACGGCTGCGACTTTGTTTGTTTGTTTTGTTTGTTTGTGTGTGGGCCGCTTCTATGATCGCGGGGGCCTCTCTCTGGTCACAATCAACCGCTGCTAGTGAGAGATGAGACCCAGTCAGCCCGATCCTGGAGGGCTGACTCTGTCTGTTTGTCGCTTTGCTGTTCGCAAAAGTGCGCAGTACAGCGACTCATCGGGATGGCGCATCATGAGAGATTCTTTGGTGTTGTCGTTTCTTTCTTTGGTTCGCATCGCATCTCGTTTCGTTCGTTGGGGGCAAACTAACTTGTTTAAGCTAAAATCCTCCTTTCCGGTTTTTTCCTCGTCGCTTGTACCCATTTCTGTCATCGCGAGGGTGGCGCCGTCCTGCGCGTGTTCGTACAGCGTCGTCGTCGCCGCTGGCGTTGCAGCGAGCGCTGAGGCTCGGGTGCTGGTGGAGGCGGCGGTGTCGGCGCGGCCGCTGGCGGCGCAGCGGGCGGAGACGGGCGGCCGGCTGGTGGTGGACGAGCTGAAGGACGTCTGCGTCGATGCCGAGGAGCTCTTCAGCAACGCCATCGGGACCTTCGTCGGCGGATACGAGACCACCAGCATCTGTGCGTCTCCCTTCAGCGTTTCCCCAGGGCAGTGACAGCAGTGGCATAGCCAATGTGGGAGGAGGGGCGGGGAACCCCCCCCCCCCTTCCCGAAGTATTTCGGAGCTCGATTTTCAACTTTGGTCCAACTCTTTAACGTTTTAACTTTGACATTCAAAAACTTTAACTTGGTTCCTCTTACCCTCTACACAATAACTTTTCTTTTTTTTCCTGCGCACATTGTGCACACAACCAAATTTTCTTGTGCAGAATTCGCATGGTTTAGAGCACAAAATTAAAGCAAAGCGTACCTTCCAAACATGCAACCTGGTCGACCTAGGGAACCGGTACAGCAATGCTGGCAATCCTAGGGATTTCGCGCATTCTGCACTACGTCTCCGGTGGCGGCGGGGCTTCCAAAGAGATTCAGGACAAACTCCACAAGGAACTCTTGGACATCTTGGGACCGACAGAGGAACTGGCACCATATCACATTGGTATGCACACCTAAAACGCGTGTCACGCACGACTCATGACATTCCTGGTGTACTCTCTTTATGGGAAACCTGTGAGTGTGCAAACTGCACGATGCGTACTGTGTTAACGCATATAGTCTTTTCTAACAATTGTTGCGTGCGTGCGTGCGTACCGGTGTGCGTGGTCGCCTTCAGAGCAGCTGAAGTACTGCAAGGCGGTGGTGGAGGAGGCGCTGCGGCTCGGCGGCATCGCCGCCTTCACCCATCGCCTCAGCCCAACGGACCTGCGCATCGGAGACTACAACATTCCAGCGGGGGTAGGGGTAACATTGCTACCATCTTCAGAGTCCCGAACCTTCCCCCCCCCCCCTCCCGTGGTAGCGGTACCTCCCATGAAGAGGGGAAAGGTGGGCGCATCCTCCTCTGCAGAGCCTCCCCTTAGGCCAGGAGAGGTAGCACCAAGCCTGCCCTGCTGTCGCGGCTACCTCACCAACAAGTCGGGATGGGGAAAGGAGGACGGCGTTGGGTTGGGGTTTGGAAAATGCTACCGTACCTCTCCTGCTCGGCTACCGTATAAATTCTGCGGTGCGACCGGAGTGGAGGGGGGGGGGGGGGGTGTGTTACGACTAACGTCTGTGCACGTTCTTCCGTTTCAGACGTGGCTCATGCACGACTTTGAGTCCGGTGCCTTGAACGAGGACGTTTTCCACGATCCAAAATGGTCAGCTAACCCTAAACATACAGAATTTTAATAATAGTTGGAGCATTATAGTTCACGCATTTACGTTCTAGCTTCAATCCCGATCGGCATTTGGTCAAGAAGCCACCGTCCACGCTTGGCTGCCCGCGTTTCGGCTTTGCTGGTGGTCGGCTGTGTCCTGGCAAGACGTGAGCAGCTCACTTTAAATGTACAGTACTTTATGACAGATATGCACCATGTGCTAGGCTGTACATGCTACATCAGTCACTTAAGCAAGAGACCTATTGATTTGCGGATTCGTCGTGGTCAATACAATCGTCGTTCCATCACTCAGATTCTCGTACTACGAGGCGTATTCGATGCTGGCAACGCTGATTCGTCAGTTTGAATTTAAAGTCGACCAATCAACGCGCGACGTCGGCCACTACTACACGCTGCTCACTCGGCCAGCCGCCAACCTGCGCGTCTATATCAAGCCCAGAGCGCAGGCAGCACCGAATTAAGTTTGATTAGAAACTAGCGCCGATACTTTGGAAAAATTTCAATATTGAATTGACAGTTCAGTAGCGTTGATCATTATTCTAGAAATTTTTAAAATCGGAACTAGGTATATAGGCTGTTCGCAGGTGCGGATCTTCGGATTTTTCATAGGGCGTACGCATACCTGTAACCGGGGGGGGGGGTTCCCCCACTTGCTGGTTATGACCCTACCCACCCCCCCCCCCCAACCCCCCCAGAAATTTGAAACTGAAAATGGTAATGTGTTTTGCATGGTGCTTTTGAGCAAAAAATCGCCCAAAAAGTACATATATTGGGTTATTTACAGTGTATTTTGACTAAAAAGTGCCTATTTTAGGGTTTTTACAGTGTCTTTTTGACTAAAAATCAACCAAAAGTGCCTATTTTTTTCCTTCCCAGACCCCCCCCCCCTCCTCCAGATTTTCCACCCCCCACCACCCCCCCCCCCCCAGAAAGTGCTCGAACCCTCCCCCCAGGTCCAATTCCCGGTTACAGGTATGGGCGTACGCAACTTTCAGACAAAAATTTTAGCTTCCCCTCTGAAAGTTTCGCACGCTTAGCGCCACAGGCGGCATTTGTGCATGTCAAGTACTGATGAGGGTGAGGGAAACAGTTACAAATTTAACCACTTCGACCCTCTGCCCTCTTCGTCTGCCTCCCCAGTCCCTTCGCAACTCACGACTTTGTTCACAGGGGGTACCCTGCTGAAAAATATTGGCTGTCCGGACCCTCTGGGGGGTCCCCAACCCCCCAAATCCACGTTTAGCATTTTTTTGTAAAACTGCAGCAAAGGCAGCCATGACGCAGAGCAGTTCGGGGTATTTGGCGGCAGTATTATGCAAAACGCTGCTACATTTTAAAATCACCAATTTATTCATGTTGAGTCCGAGAAATGCACTGACTTGTCAAAGACGAAGCAATCCAAAAAATTCAGCATTTCCAGCAAAACGGCAACATGTCTGTGCAGCGCCAACAGTAGCGGTAGCACACCAAGAATGGCGACGATGTACCTGTATCTACATAGACGCAAAAGAAAGCGCAAGCCAGCTTTTGTAATAGCCCGTAAAGTCATCTATCAGCAACCATTCTAGACACAGAGCAGAAAAAGTACATGTACCTACCCACTAACTCAGCGCAGTGTACCAGAACGCACTTCTTTTCACCGACCTTTCATTTCTCCTGTAGCATTGCTCTGTATAGCCGGTGCAAAGTCTTCTAGAAATGCTTGCGTTCATTGTCGCAGTTCTAGCCGTTGTGTTGGCAGCGCTGTACTTGGTGAGAGACCATTTTTATTGTGCGTAATGTCAAAAGACGAGCAAAAAATGTTTCTGGTCAATCTGTACCATAGGCAACAGCGAGTCTCACATTTAAGAAACAGCATTTCGAAGGGGTGCGGAAGACAGAAGAAGCTGCGAGAAATGACAGGTCCACAAAGGACACTGCTGAGAAAAAACTACAACTACCCCCAGGACCTGAGCCAAAAGACGAAGAGTTAATCGCCTTGCATTCTCTGGCTTTACAATCAAAGCGTTACACGACTTTAGAACGGGCAACATCGGCAGCATCGTGGAGCACGGCAGTCTAAACGAGTACCTCATTCACTTGCACAAGACCTACGGTCCAATAGTCAAGTTCTACTACGGCAAGAATATGATCGTCTCGACGTACAAACCCGAGCACCTCAAGCAGCAAATGCACCTCTATGACAGAGACGGTGAGAATCAGAGGACAGCGCGTCCGTCGCTTTGCGCTAGACGTACAACTTCTGGACGCAACGCTCTTTCTCTCTGTCTCTGTTTCTGTCTCTGGCTCAACTGTCTCTGTTTTCGCAGGAACGTTTTTCGAGTCGTTCGTACCGATTCTTGGCGACCGCGGCGTCGGCTGGCAGAACGGCGAGAGCGCGCGCCGCCTCCGCAGGGCCATCGATCCCTACTTCAACGCAGCCGCCTCCAATCGATACCTGCCCCAGTTCAACGATGTGAGACACTAGCGGATCCACCGGGGGGGGGGGGGGGTCGTGCCCCCACCTGTCGTGGTCGGCAAAGGGGGGCAGCGGGGGCAGGCGCTGCGGGCAGAGAAGGGGTTGAGGGCAGACGTTGGGGGCAGAGAAGGGGTAAGGGGCAGTCGTTGGGGGCAGAGAACGTCGCGGGCAGGCAAAGGGGGCAGAAGGGGCCCAGACGAGAGGGAAGAGGGACGAATCGGACTAATATTTGCCAATTTCCCATAGATTTACACACTCATAACCGGAAAATGTTTGCCTGCGGCGCTGTAGTGTATGGACGACTACGTTTGGACTAAGGTTTTGACTCTATATTTTTGGTTCAGCTCGCCCATCCAAAGTAGAGATGCACGTAAGGCACGTAAAGGGGGCAAAAGATATAAGCTGACCTAATGCGACTGTTTCGCCCAATAAAATAATGCTCAGATGTAGGTTGGAAAACCAAAATTTTCGCCTGCGGCGCGCGCTTTTGTGCATACTTTTTGGCCACAACTCATGCTAAATTCCTTGAAATTCTAAGGAATGAGGCAGTTAACATTGAAAATTTTCGCCTGCGGCGCGATTTCAAAAAATTTGAACAAATGTCTCACGTATTCTACTAAAAACAACCTAAAGAACCGCAAAAATGCAAAATGTGTGTTTTGTAGCGTCACTGCCGGTTGTAAGTGTTGAAAAATATGCGAAAAGTGGGCTCCGGCGCCAAACGCGCGAAATATAGCTCTCCAATTGAAATTTAAGCCGAAAAAAAATTTTGAGCTTGGCCCCCCCCTGTCAGAAAATCCTGGATCCGCCAGTGATGTGAGAACGAACGCAGCGCAGCACAACCTGCTCTGCCGCAGAAGAGAATGTTAGCGAAAGCGATCGATTGATTGATGATTTCGCGCCATTCAGGCGGCCGAGAGCAAGGCGCGCGAGTGGCGAGAGCGCGCGGCAGACGCGGAGGACGGCTGGCTGCTCATCGAGGACCTATTCCACGAGATGAAGACCGTCGCGCTGGAATGCGTCGCGCGCCTCACCTTTGGCGACTACTTCCAGGACTCCAACAAGAGGCAACGACTAGAACAGCTTCAGGACATTGTGAGTACCTATTAGTTTCCTGCACTGGGAGCAGCGACATGTAGCCTAGTGGCCTCTTGGCCTCACGGTCCTCGTTTCGGCTCTCCAGACTTGAGGCCTTGAAGCACCCACTGAGAATTTTTCTTGGGTTGTCGTTGCTCCTCACGCTGCGGTTGGCGTTCTTCCGAATCTCTTTGACGGGTCTTGCTTTAGGAATTGTACAATGCTACAGTGTTTGTTCAGATGATGTCCGAGGTACAGGCTCGCA
Source organism: Paralinhomoeus sp. GSCO2_6 (assembly GCA_030248085.1). Classification (NCBI taxonomy): domain Eukaryota; kingdom Metazoa; phylum Nematoda; class Chromadorea; order Monhysterida; family Linhomoeidae; genus Paralinhomoeus; species Paralinhomoeus sp. GSCO2_6. Next base: position 14,953 of record JASAMY010000124.1, on the reverse strand, counting down.
TGGCCAACCCATTGCTAAAGATGTCACCCGAGTGCGCAAAAGGTAACACTTTCAGGCCGCCTGCACGGCTGCGACTTTGTCGCTTTGCTGTTCGCAAAAGTCCGCAGTACAAGTCGAAGCAGCGGATTACACTACTTTTTGTCGAGTGTGGACTCAAATTCGACAGGAACTGCAAAAATTGCTTGCTCATATTTGCTCCATTTGTTGCGCAGTATGAAGTCAAACCCGTCAAGGTTTGGGTTTGGGAGGATGTCTCAACTGGGCAGACATGGGGATGGCGAATCCTGGGAGATTGTTTCTTGTTGTAGTTTCTTTCTTTGGTTCGCATCTCGTTTCGTTCGTTGAGGGCAAACCAAGTTGTTCAAGCTAAAATCCTCCTTTCCAAATTTTCCTCAGTCGCTTGTATCGATTTCTGTCATCGAGGGTGGTCAGTGTCACGCTCCTGTTGCAGCGAGCGCTGAGGCTCGGGCGCTGGTGGAGGCGGCGGTGTCGGCGCGGCCGCTGGCGGCGCAGCGGGCGGAGACGGGCGGCCGGCTGGTGGTGGACGAGCTGAAGGACGTCTGCGTCGACGCCGAGGAGCTCTTCAGCAACGCCATCGGCGTCTTCCTCGGCGGATACGAGACCACCAGCATCTGTGCGTCTGACGTCGGCCTTCCGCGTTGCAGTGACAGACAGCAGAGGAGGAAGTCCCTCCCCCATGTTTCGGAGCTTAATTTTTCACTTTATATAACTCTGACATTGACCCTGATTTTTAAGCTTTGACAAAACATCAAATCTTTAACTTGGTTCCTGTGAGGCTGTGACCTTCTCTACATTTTTCTTTTTTCTTATGCACAGTGTGCAGTGTGCACACAACCAAATTTTCTTATGCAGAATTCTCATGGCTTAGAGCACAAAGCGTACATACCTTCCAAACATGCAACTGGTCGACACGTGGCTAGGCTACCGGTTCAGCAATGCTGACACTTCTAGGGATTTCGCGCATTCTGCACTACGTCTCCGGTGGCGGCGGGGCTTCCAAAGAGATTCAGGACAAACTCCACAAGGAACTCTTGGACATCTTGGGACCGACAGAGGAACTGACGCCCTACCACATTGGTATGCACACCTAATGCGCCAAGCATGCGGCACACATGTGTGACATGACAAACCCAAACGTGAATAGCGCCTACGCGCATACTAGTGGACTCGCGCCGAGAGAGAATAAATACGTAATAAGAATGTACAACATAGAATGAAGCGCACTGATGCTCGTGATTTCCTTCAGAGCAGCTGAAGTACTGCAAGGCGGTGGTGGAGGAGGCGCTGCGTCTCGGCGGCACCGCGGCCCTCACGCAGCGCGTCAGCGCCACGGACCTGCGCATCGGAGACTACAGCATTCCAGCTGGGGTGAGGGTAGAAGTGACTAACCCTTGGGGGGGGGTTGCCACCAACTTTCCTCCCCCCCCCCCCCCCTCCCGTCCCGTGGTAGCGGCACCTCCCTTGAAGACGGGGAAGGTGGCCGCATCCTCCTCTGCAGAGTCTCCCCTTAGGCCAGGCTGCCTCACCAACAAGTCAGGATGGTCAAAGGAAGGCGTTGGGGGGTGGGTGGGTGCGTGGGAGATGCTGCCGTACCTCTCTCTCCTGCTCGGCTACCGTATGAACTTTGCGGTGCGACCGGAGTGGGGGGGGGGGAGAGGTGTTACATGCATATTCTTCCGCTTCAGACGTGGCTCATGCACGATTTTGAGTCGGGTGCCATGAACGAAGAAATTTTCCGCGATCCAAAATGGTCAGCTAAACATGCAGAAATTTTAAAAGTTATAGTTGGAGACTTGGAGTGTTTGTGTATTTGCGTCTTAGCTTCAATCCCGATCGGCACATGACCAAGAAGCCACCGTCCACGCTTGGTTGCCCGCGCTTCGGGTTTGCTGGTGGTCGGCTGTGTCCTGGCAAGACGTGAGCAGCTCACTTTTAAAATGTACAGTACTTTATGACCGACATGCACTACGTCTCAGGCTATACATGCTATGCCAGTCACTCAAGTATAGTAAGAGCCTAGATTTGCGTATTCGTCGTGGTCAATGCAATCGTCGTCCGATCACTCAGATTCGCGTACTACGAGGCGTATTCGATGCTGGCGACGCTGATACGCCAGTTTGAATTCAAAGTCGACCAATCAGCGCGCGACGTCGGCCACTACTACCAGCTACTCATTCAGCCAGCCGCCAACCTGCGCGTTTACATCAAGCCCAGAGCACAGGCAGCACCGAATTAAGTTTGATTAGAAACTAGCGCCGGTTTACGTTGGAAAAATTTCAATATTGAATCGACAGTTCAGCAGCATTGATCATTATTCAATGAATTTTAAAAATTAGAACTAGGTCTTCGACACTTTACGTGCTTTTCACCCGTTTGAAAAAGTTGGCGAATTGGGAAGTTCGATGTTGTTTACACAATACACGCCGTTGCCTGTGGCTTTAATTTTTGCTGACCAATGCACACGATGGACATAAAATACCGTACGAACAATATGATGCGTGGAATCTAGCTCTACACGCTAGAATCTACGCGCTACACGCAAGAACCAAAAACTGAACTGTAGTGTGTCAGCCCTTATCTCTATTTCTATGCGTAATGGGAGCGCAACCCATGCAATGTATGTATTGTATGCAAAGCTTCTGCCTTCAGCGAGTCTACTAGCGCCTTTGTCTTAGCACCTTTGACGCCTAGTGCCTCTGTCGCATAGCGCCTTCAGCGTGCCACGCACCAACTATGAAGACGATGTATGTATGTATGTATGTATGTATGTATGTATGTATGTATGTATGTATGTATGTATGTATGTATGTATGTATGTATGTATGTATGTATGTATGTATGTATGTATGTATGTATGTATGTATGTATGTATGTATGTATGTATGTATGTATGTATGTATGTATGTATGTATGTATGTATGTATGTATGTATGTATGTATGTGTACCTAAAGGCTAAGCGAAACACAACACGAAGCGCGAGCCAGCTTTAGCCAGCTTGCGGACCGTAAAGTCAGCTGTATCAGCAGCCATACTTAGTTGGCACAGCACGCACAGAAAAAGTACACGCACCTACTAATATCAGCGCAGCGCACCAGAACACCGACCCATACTCTTTCCCATCCTTTCTCCGTTACTTTGCAGCATTGCCTTCCAGTTTTATACCCAGTGTAAAGTCTTCTAGAAATGCTTGCGATCGTTGTCGCAATTCTTGCCGTTGTGTTGGCTGCGCTGTACTTGGTGAGAGGCAATTGTTCCAGTACGTAGGTATATGTAATGTCATTGGGCGAGTAAATAAGTTTCCCGCGAATAAGCAAACTTTACTTATAAGTTTATGCACTTGTAAACGAAACACTTAAGAAACAGCGCTTGGAAGGCGTGCGGAAGTCAGAAGAGGCCACGAGCAATGAAACGTCCGCAAATGACTCTACTGAGAAAAAGCTACTGCCTCCCGGCCCTGAGCCAAAAGACAAAGAGTTAGTTGGTGTACCTGCACGTGTAGACAGCCAAAAAGCTTGAGACGACTCTAGAACGGGCAACATCGACAGTATCGTGAAGCACGGCAGTCTAAACGAGTACCTGATTCACCTGCACAAGACCTACGGTCCAATAGTCAAGTTCTACTACGGCAAGAACATGATCGTCTCAACGTACAAGCCAGAGCACTTCAAGCAGCAAATGCACCTCTACGACAAAGACGGTGAGAATCAGCAGAGCGCATCCCCTCTGTAGTAGCACTTCTAACTACGCGCAGCGTTTATTGGCCGAACTGAGCCGTCTATCATCTGCGTCTTGCATGCAAAAACTCGGCGGAGCGCTTGTTCCTCGCCAGGGACGTTCTTCAAGTGGTTCGAGCCGATTATTGGCGACCGCGGCGTCGGCTGGCAGAACGGAGAGAGCGCGCGACGCCTGCGCAGGGCCATCGACCCCTACTTCAACGCCGTCGCCTCCAATCGATACTTGCCCCAGCTCAACGACGTGAGGAACGAACGCTGCTCGCTCAGCGCTACCTGCGGTGCTGTGGGACAGAATCTTAACGAATGCGAATTCTAAAGTCTGGGCAGCTCTGCAGCCAGTGTGGCTCCCGTTGTTTCTGCAGTGCACCTTGCCTCATGAATGCCAGGGCACATCATGACTGATGCAGAGAGACCCTGCATCCGCACTGTCTGATTGGGGATTGCGCTGCGTTCAGGCGGCGGAGAGCAAGGCGCGCGAGTGGCGAGAGCGCGCGGCAGACGCGGAGGACGGCTGGCTGCTGATCGAGGACCTGTTCCACGAGATGCAGAGCGTCGCCTCAGAGTGCGTCTCGCGCCTCACGCTCGGCGACTACTTCCAGGACAAGACCAAGAGGCAACGACTAGAGCAGCTGGTGGACATTGTGAGGGCAGTTTCTTGCACTGAGGGCAGGGGCAGCGACATGTACAGCTTGGTGATAAGGAATCGGCCTCTTGCCCCTCACGGTCCTGGGTTCGGTTCTTGGGGAACCCACTGCAGTCTATCAACGGATTTTTATCAGGCTTTCGCTGCTCCAGTTGCAGTTGGCGTTCTTTGGGATATCTTTGGCGGCCAGTGCTTTAGAAATTGTCCGGTGTTGGTTCAGATGATGCCCGAGGTGCAGGCTCGCATGGCCAACCCAAAGCTAGAAATGTCACCCGAGTGCGCAAAAGGTAACACTTTCAGGCTGTATGTGCAATGCAGCGCATTTCGTTGCGTTGGCAGTTTTTTCGCCGCGCGTCAGCGGGGTTACAAACGCTAAATTTCGTAATGGTCTGTCTGTCCGTCTGTCCAACCATCCGTCCCTTTTCCTATGCCGCTTCTTCTTTGCCTTTGCAGGTATACATGGTAACCTGGTTTTTGAAGTGCGGAGGGAGAGGGTCGGAGACCAATTGGGGGCGGGAGTAAGCAGATTTGAAGAGGGAAGGGGTGTCAGAAGGAAAAATGTGTACCCTTCTGGTCAAAAATGGGTTAAAATACGCTATTAGCATTATTTTGCTGCTTTATGGTAAAAAAACAGAAAAAGACAAAAATACAGTACAAACTTTTATGATTGTAGACAAGTTGCAAACTTCGACAAAATTCTAGGTATGTTGGGGGGGGGGTAAACTTCCGAGGTCGCCTTCCGAGGCAACTTCCGCCTCTTCTATGGTCGCAATCCAGTTGACCTTGTTCCCATAATTGGCCGGAGTTGCGGTGCTGCCGCAGGGTTCGTTCCACTGTCAGGCAGCTTTAATTTAAGGGCACCCCTGCTCTTAGACAGCTCCAGAAGAGACCAACCTGCTGTTCAGGACTCTAGACTTTATTCCTTCTGCGCGGGTTCGTAGCGTCGTTGCCGTCACCATAGCGTTGCAGCGAGCGCTGAGGCTCGGGCGCTGGTGGAGGCGGCGGTGTCGGCGCGGCCGCTGGCGGCGCAGCGGGCGGAGACGGGCGGCAGGCTGGTGGTGGACGAGCTGAAGGACGTCTGCGTCGACGCCGAGGAGCTCTTCAGCAACGCCTTCGGCGTCTTCCTCGGCGGATACGAGACCACCAGCATCTGTGCGTCTCCCTTCAGCGTTTCCCCAGGGCAGTGAGAGCGCTAAACAGGGCCCATGTGCGTCGTGTATCGCTTACTGTACCATGTACCAATTACCAGAAAAAAAACATTTAAAGACGCCACTGTTTCTAGTCGAGCTGAGAAACAGTTCTCTGGAGCCCACTCCTTCTAGTCCAGTGAGAAAAACGTTTCAATCTTTAGTAGAACAATTGTTCCAACTAACCGTAAGTCTAAAAACTTAAATTTTGACGACAACCACCTCACACAGCACAATGGCCGTTAACTGGAGCACAAGATCACAGGGCGGCGCCGTATACATAACAGTGGGCGTTGTTCTGCCGCGAGGCAAGGTGGGCCCCCACCTGGCACTGATTTTCGGCCGAAGCCACGGTACAGCCAGAAACCGGAGCTGTGGTTTAAACCCCTTGCCCAAGGAGGTAGCCGTGGTCTTGCCCAGCAAGGAATCGAACCCCCGACCTCGCGGTCAGGAATCCAACGCCTTGCGGACTACGCCACACCCAAGTCAGTAGACACACGTCTACCACCGACAGCCGACACAGCAATGCTTGCTGACAATCCTAGGGATTTCGCGCATTCTGCACTACGTCTCGGGAGGTGGTGGCGCTTCCACAGAGATTCATGACAAACTCTACAAGGAGCTAATGGACACCTTGGGACCGACAGACGAACTGACGCCCTATCACATTGGTATGTGTTACTAGAACTAGAGTACATGACGCGACACGCGTGGTACAAAACACCTTCATAGACACCCGGTGACGTCACAGTTGCTGCGTGCGTGCGAGCGTGCGTGCGTCATACAATGAGTCATATACATGAGTCATAGGTTGCGAAATGTATGAGCGTGTGTCATATAGTCATATGTCAGTCATATAAGCGGACGAATGAAAAACGTGTCGTATACCAACTATGGGTAAAATGCAGTGCACTGGTTTGCGTGGTTGGCTTCAGAGCAGCTGAAGTACTGCAAGGCGGTGGTGGAGGAGGCGCTGCGTCTCGGCGGCACCGCGGCCCTCACGCAGCGCATCAGCGCGACAGACCTGCGCATCGGAGACTACACAATTCCTGCTTGGGTAAGAAGTAAGGTGTGCTGAAATGTGATTAAGGGCCTAAGGATGGGAAACTATCGCACCTCCAAAATATGGACAGGGGGCGGGGGCCCCCAAGCCTGCCCTGCTGCCGTGGCTCTACGGCAAAGAGGAGAAAAGACGGTGCCGAGAATGGTACCGTATCATTTCTCCAGAGCTCCAGGCTACCGCATAAAATCTACGGTGCGACTGGAGGGGGGTGGGGGTACTACATACTAGGCAAATATTGACGCCTGAGCAAGTTCTTCCGTTTCAGACGTGGCTCATTCACGACTTTGAATCGGGTAGTAAGATTATAAGGGTAGTGTGTGAATTAAATAGATTGAAATAAATTAGCGTTATATCTTAGAAGAGTGAGGAAGAGAGTAGTATAATGTAATTGTATAAAATTAGAATTAGGAAAATAAAGAATTAGAGAAATAGTAGAGTTAGCGATCAAATTAGGTAAAATTACACTATATATAGAGTGGATAAGAATTAAGATAGAATATATTGAAACTTATTTGTTGTTAGTAGTTAGAATGTTAGCAAAATAAAAAAAAAGATATGAATTAAATTAAAAATCAAGTTATGAGGATGTGAAAGAAGTTATTTTTGAACACGAAAATATCCATATGAGTGGACGGTTTAGAGATTCTTTTTAAATTTTAGATCATAGAAAAAAAGTAACAGGTGCGGAGAATGGACTTCTCCCCTGATCTTGTATAAAATATGCATAGGGAAATGGGCATAGATCAGGTGTGGTGTCATATAAATATATATGATATAAGCATCACAAAGTAGATATAGAGAAAAAAAAGACATCTAAAAAGAGTTGAAAAAACAAAAGTAACAAGCAGTAATAATTAAAAGATAAAAGAAGAAGGAACGAAACGTATCGTAGCTGAAATCAGAGAAGTGGAGTAAGAGGAAGCATGGCCGAGATGCAGAAAGGGAGACATGTAGCGAACCGCGCAGCGCCGAGCCGAGCAACACGAGTAGCCTCGCGGGAACATGATACAAGAGTAAAGAGGATCGGAGAGAACTGGTGGGTTAATGGTCGCGGAAGAGCGGTCACGAATAAGCTCAAAACCTCTCAGCAATAGGCTCACGACAACACGAGCGCCTCGGGGCCTCCCGGGAGGGGAGGGGCAGGAAAGAGGAAGGGAGGCAGGAAGGATGGAGGGGGGCAGGAAGAAGGGGAAGAGGGTGGTAGCGGTGGGATGATTACGGTAATAAGGTACAATTAGGGGGAGGGGGGAGAGAGAGGAGTCGGTAGAAATAGATAGAAGTATCAACAAAAGAGAAGAAAAAAAAAAAAGAAAGAAGCATAGTATGGGTTATGTGAGCCAAAACTGGAAAAAGTGAAGCAGTGATTAAATCAATGATATATATCTTAAATTTATCAATACCCACCCGACCCAAGATAAAATGGAGATGTAACAGAAACTAGGCGCGGCGGGGAAAGACACCGACACCAGATCCCGGAAAAAGATCAGAAAACCTCTCCCACAATAATAAATTTTAAAACAAAAAGGACAGTATATCCCTAGATATATGAAAAAGAAAAAAAAATAAAAGAAACTATAATTGTTCGATCACTAGGCACACACTCGTCATCAAATATTGCTCCTCCCTCCGCTTTGAGTGTGCTCACCTCACCCCCCCCCTTACTAAAAAACAAAAAAACAGGAGCGAGAAGATTAGAAGAGGTGGCGGGCGGCGGACGCAGAGGAGAGAGGGCGGGCGGTCGTGTGGCGACGGCGGCCGGAGGGGCGAGGGGCGGGCGCGCAAGCGAAGAGTTGGATTTCGATTCTGGCTCCCAGGCGGTCGGGGGGCGACCAGCCGCCAGTGTCTTCTCGCTTTCCCAAAGTAGAATAGCTTACAAAGTTCAAAATGAAAAAGCGAGGCGCTTAAGCTCAAAATAAGACACACTCAATCAAAGTTCTTCTGGCTCGGTGTGCTTACTCCAGTTCCGCTTGACTCGTAAAAGCAAGCGGCTGTGAACTAAATTCGTGCGGGCCCAAAGAGGAACAGCTCTTGATCGCCAGTGCGCTGAGAGAATCCCGCACAGAGGCTCTCCGACCCGCCCCCCCCCCCTCTCCTGCCTTTCTAAACGAATTTTCTACCTTTTAGCGCGTTTTCCCGTGCAGGCGAAAAAAGGGGCCCGAAAAATAAATTTTCGGGCGAGTGGCGTATCGTCCTAACCCACTATAATTAGATTTAGAGCGCTCTAATTTTTTTGTCAGCATACGGGCCCGGGTGCCATGAACGAGGACATCTACCACGATCCAAAATGGTCAGCTAAACACACAGAAATAAAATTACGGTATGCACTTAGTTTTAATTGTGAATTTGCGCTTTAGCTTCAACCCCCCCTGGCCCAGAAGCACACATCGACACTTGGCCGCCCGCGCTTTGGGTTTGGTGGGGGGCGGGCGGGTTCCGGCAAGGCGTTAGTTGCTCATTCTGAAGAAGCCACTGTCCGCGCTTGGCTGCCCGCGCTTTGGGTTTGCTGGTGGCCGGCCGTGTCCCGGCAAGACGTTAGTTGCTCATTCTGAAGTGCTATGTTACACGGGATACAGTAGTTGCTCAAGAGCCCATATATGCATATTCATCGTGGTAAACATAAAATAATAACCCGTCCTATCAGATTCAGATTCGCATACTACAACGCGTATTCGACACTGGCGACGCTGATTCGCCAGTTTGAATTCAAAGTCGACCAATCAGCGCGCGACGTCGGCCACTACTACCAGCTACTCATTCGGCCAGCCGGGAACCTGCGCGTTTACATCAAGCCGAGACCATAGACAGCACCGAATTTGAACTTATAATGATGGGCATTGCAGTGTATTTTGCATCGGTCGAAGCCTCCCCCATAGTGTCGGCAGTCGGCGTAACCTAAAGTGCCTTACGCTGGTAGTCTGGGCTGCAATGCGTAGAAGAATCGCATCACTTGTTTGTCACAGAATAAAACTGTTTCTTAACTGATTTGTGCAAGAATTGTAGGTCTGACAGAGGGCACCACCCATTGAGATTTGGGAACTGCCAAAGCTTGAGCGCGCTAAATTGGTAAATTGCCGTTGCTTGCAGAACATAGGATCTGCGTGCAAGCGAAGCGCTCGACTGCTAGACGTCACGACACCGCAAGGCCTGTGTGAAGTGTGCTGAGTGAAAAGATGTCAAGACGAACGGGCGTGAAGAACTTCCAGCTTTGAGATCGCCTCAATTTATCGCTGATTGAGCTGTCAATTGCAGTTGCTAGAAACTTGCTACTACTGCTGTCATCGCTGCGCTAATAGGCCGTCTAATGAGGAGCCGCGCGCAACTCTCGTGCTTGAAGAACATGGATGGAGAGAAGCCGAAGTGCTGCCATCAATTATTTTATTACGGCTCACTGCTTCGTGTCAGCTGTCCGGCCGATGGGCCAAAACGATAGGTGTCGGTGTCTGTCACTTGCAACTGGGTCAGAAGGCGATTGAGGCTTTGCCCAGACTCAGGTCTTGCTTAGCCTTCGGCTCAGTCGGTTTGAAGTTTAGAAGCCTCCCTTTAGCCGGTTCGCGGGGAACCCGCGCCGCCCTCTGCCGCGTCGCGCCCTTTCTCCGGGCAGCACTGGGGCGTCGCCCGCTTGATAATAAAAGCAGCAAAGCTGATAATCATGGTAGCTAAAACATGTAAAAAAAAATAAAAACAGAGGAGTCTCCATTTTGAAAAAACTAACACCGCGAGGAACTACGAATTTGGGTTTGGCGCCGCATGTGGGTACGAGTATGTTTATCGACAAACGTGCAAACGGAGCATATGAGAGAAGATAGAGTGGCGATCGAAAAAAATACGAGCAAAAAAGCAGCAGCAGAGAAAGTAAGGAGGAGAGGGCCGGCAATGTCTGCAGGGCAAGGCGGAACGTAATTCCGCGCAGCATCGCGCCGGCGTCCGGCTGCGGGAACGTAAGGGGGCGGGCGGTGGGGGGGGGAGCCGGGGCCGGGGAGATGGGGGAGCCGCGGGGGAGGCACTCCGCCGCCTGCGGGGTCGGGCTCCCGTAGTCGGGGCCCCTCCCCTCCTACCGCGCGGCCCCGCCCCGTCGCGCCCCCACCGTGCCCAACCCGCGGCCTTGACCATAAGTCCCATCGAATTCTTCGCCCCCCCCCCTCCACTAACAAGCACCCCCCCCCAAAGGGCCGCCTCCTGCAGGGAGGGGCGCTTCGTGGGGGCGGCCCCCCTTGGCTGGCCGCCTCGGTTGGGGGAGCTCTAACTGCGGGGTCGTCGGTCTAAGAGCCCGGAGGTGGTGACAGGGGACGGTGGTCGTGACAGTGTACTGTGGCCTCACTCCCACGTTCTCCTCCCCACCCCCCCCCCCCCCCCGTCCAGCCCCCGCCGTCCGGGGGCCCCTGCGGGGGGGGTGCCTCTCGCCGGCGGGTGGCTTTGGCCGCCCCCCCCCCCCCCCCCCCCCCCCCCCCCCCCCCCCCCCCCCCCCCCCCCCCCCCCCCCCCCCCGCCCCCCCCCCCCCCCCCCCCCCCCCCCCGGTCCCCTTCCCCAAGTCTTTCTAACACATTCTATTGCGTAGAATGTACGTACGTCATTGGGTTTTGTGGGGGATTCGACCGAACAGTGGACTGTCTGGTTTATGTTTTGTGTAGTTTGGCTAAGTTTTAGCTATTTTGTGTCTATTTTTTTGCATTTTTTTTTTGTTTTAGACTAGAATTTGCCTAGTTTTTTCTCTCTACCCCCCCCCCCCCCCCCCCCCTCCTCCCCCCCCCCCCCCCCCCCCCCCCCCCCCCGCCCGGCCCCCCCCCCCGGCCCAATTCCCGGTTACAGGTATGGCTCAGAGGGTGGTTGGTCTTGGTCGTAGTCGTACGAGGATTCACTGGCAAAAGCCACAGCTGTGCTTTTGCCGAAACCGCACGTTGCACCGCGGGGGGGGGGGGGGGGTGGGGGGTGTGGGGGTGGGGGGTGCCAACGTCTGCCCCAGAGATGACCCGCGTGTAGATGAAAGGGTCCAACGCCGCGTGGATGGCCGTTCGAGCGCCGGCATCGCATTTGAATTAGGTTTCTCCAGGTAAGCGCAGAAACTGAAAAGCGAACCGTGCGACTATCTTATTTTGTGTTCAAGCTTCACAGACGTCGTCCGTGAGAGGCGCGTTCTCAGAAATGTGACGAAACTCGACCATTCGAATTTGCGCCTTGTACTCTCCAGCGTCTTCACCAGCGTCTTCATTCGTCACCACGAGATCGGGCACAAACTCGGCATCGACGCTTAGCCGCCGTTCTACCTCGGCCCACTGCTCCGCCGTCAAGGACGTAATTCTGGCAGTTCTGTTAGCCGACGTCGGCTGCGTGGGGGTCATACATGTAACCGGGTTTTTGAAGTGGGGGGGGGGGTCTGAGAGACTTCTGGGGGGGGGGGCGTGGGGGGTACTCAGAATTGAAGAGGGAGGGGGTCCCAGAAGGGAAAAAAATGTACCAAAATGGTGTCTAAATAGGCACTTTTCAGTCAAAAATAGGTCAAAAATGCGTTAAAATAGGGTATAAATAGCGTTATTTAGCTGTTTTAAGGCCAAAATACACTGAAAAAGGCGAAAAGTACACTACTTTGAACAATTGTAGACAAGTTGGAAAACTTCAGGAAAATTCTGGGGGGGGGGGTCTGGGGGGGGGGGGGCTGGGTAGGGGTAAAATTTCGGCTGGGGGGCCCCCCAGTTACATGTATGGTGGGGGTGGCCATCTGCGAGCCGCGAAAGCGCTTAGCGACTAGCGATGGCTTAACCTTTTGCCTCTTTAGCCCAGCACGCGAGGCTGGAAGCAAAAGCAAAAACGAAAGTGCAAAGAAGAGAGGGAAAGCGTGAAAGCTTGCAGTGCGAAAGCGAAACATGCAGTAACACAACCGACCATTCCTCCTTTGGATGATTTTCTCTGCCTTCCTCGTCCTCTTGCCCTCAGAGTCCAAATCCGCCAGCAGGTATTGTGACTTTTCCAAGTAAGGGTTGGCTAACAGAACTTTTTCCCAATCCTCCAAACCGCCCTGGTTCAATAGAGCCTAGAACAACCAGGGGTGCTCTGTATGACCCTAGAACTGAACACTGCCGACAAGGGATGAGGACCTCAAGTTGAAGCTTGTAGCTCCTCAGCCGAATGTCCAGAGCAACGTAGAGGCGGTTCCGAGGTCGCGGCCTCACGTCTCCTCTCTCGAGTTGATCTGCCCGCGTCTGCTGCTGGAAATGCTGTTGGCTGAGCGCTCTCAGGAAAGAAGAGAGAGTGGGATGCGCCGGCATTGACCTAATCAGCTCGAAATATTTGGTGCAGACGCGACCATGTCCTAGACCATACCTATGTAGACCTTACCTAGACAACAGCGAATGGTATGCCTCAGCAGCATTTGTCGTTCGATCAGCGTCAGAGGCCCAATGGTTTAGAGCGTCAGCCCTTTTCATCCAGAAACCGTATATATACTTGCTGAAGTCCTTCAGCTCTTTGTCAGGCCATCCTCGACTGCCAGGACCACTGGGGGGGCGGACCCAGCCCTTGGGTTCCAGTGGGGGCTGGTGGCAGTAAGAAAGCCAAAACCTCTGCATCAAGGAGGGGGGAAGAAGTGGGAGGCCACAGATCAGCCGGATCCAGTGGCAAATGACATCCCACTCCCTGTAGTAGTTCCAAAGTCCTTTCTTTTTCACTTGGAATAAAACTGCTTTTACAAAGTGAAATATGCAGCCTTTCACTTTGCTTTTTCCAAAAATTTCGGAAACGGCTCGCATTTCGGCGTCTTCGAAGTCAGTCAAGAACGATTTGAAAGAGGGGGCCAGACCGAGTTCAACCCATTTTTTTCTGCATTGATGAGAGCACGAACGAGTAAGACTCAGCCGTCTTGTTCTGCATGAGTGCATGGCAGACAGTGACCCACTCATCGTACCACTGAAACAAAAGTTAAAAAGATATTAGCAATTGTTTCTTAGATTTGGCAATAACTTAACCCCCCCCCCCCCCCTCCCCGAAAAAAACCCGGAAACATATAACGTTGCCTTGGCATGGACAGTGTAGAACTGCGAGAAGCCCTTCGGCGTGCACTTAAAGGTCGCGTCAGCGATGAGGATGTTTGACGCGGCCGCGATCTGCAGGTCTCGATCGGAAGCGAACACCAACACACCCAAATCCTTGCTCTTGGCCAGCAGCCATCTAAACAATGAGAATCAAAAGTTGAGAAAAAATCAACTTCTCAAACGGAAACCTCACGTCGCTTTCGAGAGAGCGGCCGCCATACGGGCCTTCGTACGGGGCCAGGTCATTGAAAGGGTCACTAGCGGCGGGCCTTCTCTTAAACTTGTGCCGTGAGTAAGAGTGGCGACAGTTCGTTCAGCCGGGAATGCATGCCGCAATGCTCTCTGGACCAACAAGCGGAATTCTGTCTGCGAAAGTTTTAGCGACGGCCAGACTCTGAATTTGCGCCTGCAAACAAACGCAGTCTTAGTATACACTTATTCTTATTGTGTTTGAAACATTTTTTACGCAATGAATCTGCCCTCTAATCCCAACAAAAGATAATTAAATTTGTAGTATTTGTAGATGAGCCTGGCGGGGGTCCATGTCGCTCTGCTGAACAGCGCGTCGGAATTTTCTGTCCAGTTTCTTCCCTCGATCTGCTGACGAGACAGAAGGGGGCACTGAGGGTGGTGTTCGACGCTCCCCGCACCACTCGCGACGACTCCATTGGACCTCAGAATCAAAGCAGGAGTCGTCGTCCTGTTGCTTCCAAGTTGCTTGCTGTAGAGGCTGCAGCACGGATTGCAGCGGTAGTACGTGTCCCCACTCGACGAAACAGGTCCATATCGAGTATAAAGACGAAAATTTTCGCCTTCGCGTACTACCAGCACTTTTCCTTTGAGATTGTTGGCCAGCAGAAAGTCCAGCGACTCCGAGCTTCCTTGAGACTGCACGTCTTGAAGCTCAGAACTGCAGCTCGTAACACAGTTTGGAACCGCGTCCTGCAGACCGAATCGACCGTCGAGTGTACACCGCAAGCTGCGCACTTCTGCAGACACGGCCGCGACGCTCTTCTCGACAGCGTCCAATTTGGTGGCCAAAAAAGAAATCGAGTCAGCAGCGCAAGGGCGTCGAGCGCCGCCGTCAGCTCCGCCGCACTCTCTGGGCCGATGGTCCCAGAAACACGGGTCTATTGTACCCCGGGCCGAGACGACGGCGGGCGGCTGAACGGCGGCCTGAAGTTGAGCTGACCCCTCGCTCAAGTGAGATAGACATGGACGTGGCTTGTTGACGACGATATTCTTTGAGGTTTTCTGCGGGCCGACCCGCTTCCTGTCGTCA